>OX465257.1:3299442-3370440 GCA_949987775.1 Aproaerema taeniolella
CTTCAAACAAAAACTTGGACTAGTTGCCTCTTGGACAACCCACAGCATTTAGATCCGTGCAACTGGGGTTGGCAAAAAAAAGACAACGGTCTTGCCTACACACCAGTCTGGAAAACAATTCCAGATGCTAGCTTGAGCTGCAAAGAACTTGTGTCATGCACGTGCAAGGAGAGGTGTTCCAGGTGCCGATGCGTGAAAAACGATTTAAATTGCACTCTCCTTTGTGCGTGTGAAGGTGCATGCTCGAGAGCGTAGACCGTCCTTTTATTTTTAGATTATATATGAAGGCTGATTTTTATAAGTTAGATAGATTAAAATTAAAAATGTAACACACTTAATCCTTTTTGCACCTAGCGTTAATTGAAAGCTGCACACTAGTTTGAAAGTATGTAATTTAAAATTACCCTTTACGAGGCTATATAAAATTTAGTTCATCAGAAAGAGCTTGAAACACTAGTTTACTCATGGGCATAAATGTGGGTTAAGGCTCACGAACGTTTTGCCCGCCCGTTCCAGTGTGTTATGAAATGCATAAGCATTGATGCAAGTAGTTTCTCTTCCAAGTGAAGTCTTCATCCTGATTATTAGTAGAAACGGCCATCGTTAGTATGCATCAATATTCATAACACACTGGAACGGGCGGACAAAACGCTCGTGAGCCTTACCCATGTCGCGTTGTTAGCGTCCGCCGAACTATCTTTAAACTGGCAGAACTATGTCTGTTTTTTACCGATTTAGATGATTTAAATTTTAAACTATAGAAAAATAACATAACATTATACGAATAAATAATTTTTTCTCTCTAATGTAATGGTTCTCTGGCTATAGAAATAAATAAACATATTTTTTTCTCTAATTCGATTTATTTGTTACACATTTTTCTTATTTCTATATTTACGCAGAGTACATTACATTAGAAAATTAGAGCATATTAAATATGCTTAGATTTCATGTCCGAATGTATACATACATACATGTGTGTTGCGCAGTTCAGTGTATTTAGACTCTTCAAAACGCGCCGGCGACGTCGGTTGAATATGTTAAAACAGCATAACTATGTCTATTTTAACCCGATTGTGATGATTTAAATTTTATACTATAGACGAATAACGTAGAATTATTTGTACGCTACATTATTTCTCTGTAATACAAATGGTTATCTAGTTATAAAAATAAAAATATGTATTTTTTTTTTGTAATTTGTATTATTTGTCCTATATTTTTGTTGTTTTCATATTTACGCAGTTACATTTAATGAAAACAATGTAGCAAATTTAATATCCTTTCATTTGATACCCCAAACATTCATATGCACTGCGTTATTTAAGTATAATTAACATTTTTCAAAACACGCCGGCGACGTCGGTTGAATATATGGCATCCGCCGCGCTTTAGTTAAACCAGCATAACTATGGCTTTTTTCACCCGATTGTGATGATTTAAATTTTAAACTATAGACAAATAACGTAGAATTATTTGTACTACATTTTTTCTCTGTAATATAAATGGTTCTCTAGCTATAAAAATAAATATGTATAATTTTTTTGTAATTTGTCTTATTTGTCCTATATTTTTGTTGTTTTTATATTTACGCAGTTACATTCAATGAAAACAATGCAGCATATTTAATATCCTTTCATTTGATACCCCACACGTACATGTGCACTGCGTAATTTATGAGTGATTTACATTTTTCAAAACGCGGCGGCGGCCACATTGATGACGTCATAACTGGTGACCTTGACACCTCAAAAAGTGTCTCCCGGCAGTTTTGGGGTCTAGGTGACATGCCTAACCATACATAAAAATTTGGTGCTGGTTTCCGAAAGCGAACTGTGTTTTCCGTAACGCCAGGCACTATTTGCGCTAAGTTCACACTGGCTGTTTAGAAACTCACATTGCCGCAGCATTTTTTTAAATTAGTTTTTTTTTTACATAAAACTCTTCACAGCTGACAGCAACTCTATTTTTAAAGTTCATTCCGGCCCTTAGGTGGGAAGTTATTTGTATGAGTTTTTTTCTCCCAATGGAGGGAAGCAGCATTTTCCACCCGATAATCAGATCAAAATAACACTACTTTCCGAGTATGAGAAATGAAAAATACAATTACAGTATTATCAATGATTACGCTCGTAGCACAATGGCACTCGCTGATCTCATCCGATCAGTGAGGTTAAGCAACATACACAGAGGCAGGGAACCTGATGGATTGACCAAAGTGGCAATTCATCACGAGCGTTTCCGTGCTTCGGAGGGCACGTTAAGCTGTCGGTCCCGGCTGTTGTCGATTGACTACAGTCATTAAAACCAAGTCAGAGGCCATTGTACGGTTTGAAAACTCTGACACCAGGGTTAGCCAAGTTTGCTACACACTTGACTATACCTACACGATAAGAGGAAGAAGAAGATCAATGATTGTCTTTACTTGTTCACAGAAAGACAGATGCTACTTCTCCTGCCCCACATATCCCTAGCTGTGAGGTGATGCAAGAAAAATCCGAAGCTGGCCAGGAGGGCTGCGAGGTGGAGATGAAGGAGGATGAGGTCAAAGCAGAGCCTCAGGAAAGGGAGACAATAGAACTTGGTTCTCCAAGTTCTAAAAAACGGTAACTATCAAGCTCACTTCCCTTGTGTATGTCACCGTAATCTCCCGTGATATTACAATTTGCCTAGTAAAATTATACTAGGCAGATTGTTAATTGGAATATTACGGTTTTTACAATTTCCCTGTGACATGTACAGGGTTATTGTAAAACACCAATAACTTCGCAGGACTAGAATGCTTATTGCTTAGGTACATCAGGGGTTCCCAATCTTTTTCAGTCCGCGGCGCACTTATAACTTCAGAATTCGGTCTCGGCGCCCTAACCTAGCTAAGACAGTCGAAATAGATAGATACAGTTAAAAGAAATAGGTGGGCACAATGATGCTTGTTAGGTAGATAGGCACAAAAATTAAAACATCCACAATATGAAGTTATTTTTTTTATTTATTCATTAGAATACTCAATTATAACAAAAACAGCTACCTAGTCAAGGTGATAAATTGAGTTTTGTGATTTCTACACGTTTTTCAAAGCGTTGGAGTGTTTATTTTGTACCCGCTAATCCTTAAGTTAAGGTCTCAGACCAAATATTTGGTCTGAAGTTAAGGTTTCGGATCGGAGTAGGGCACAGAGGATTGCCTCACGGCACCCCTCTGTACTGTCTACGGCGCACCAGGGCGCCGCGGCGCACAGTTTGGGAACCCCTGGCTTACATCATAAAAAACGACTTGTTCTTCGACTTTTAACATAATTCAATATCTTTTTTTTATAATAAAAAAAAAAATAAATAAAAAATAAATAAAATCTTTATTTTCACCAAAAAACATTTTACATTATTGATACGGGGGCTGGAGTCTCCTTTTAAGTTTTTTTAAAACTTGTGTTAGGAGGCACCGCTCTTCCTTTAGGTGTCACATACATCAGGTGAGTAAACTAAATTTTTTTTATAAACAGCTTTTACTTAATTTAAAAATGTTCATGAGTTCAGGCAGTAAAGTACTTCATGATAATTTAAATAAAAAGAAAAAAAAAACAATTAGGGTGTGACTGAGAATACCTATTAGTGACGTGTGTGTGTGTGTGTGTGTGTGTGTGTGTGTGTGTGTGTGTGTGTCTGTGTAGGTGTGTGGGTGTGAATGTGTGTGGGTGTATATGTTTATGTGTGTGTGTAAGTGTGTATCGTGGGTTTGTGTGTATCCCCTTTTAATCCTATGTTATGTTAGGTTAGGTTAGGTAGCCCTACGACTGTGTCTTGGGATCGGAAGCTGTTCATAACAGCTTCCACTACCACTCCAACATATCTTCAAGTTCATCGTATGTCAGAGGTTCTAGCCAAGTGTGAAGTAATTTTTTACATTCCATATATGTTTTAGGATATATGTTAAGTTTCTTGTTAATAGCATTATACAGTTTATTATTATTTAGTACTGCTGTTTTAAGTTGGTTTACTTATTTTTTGAAAAATCATCCACCTTTCGGTCTGACACGGAGCATATTTACCCATATTTATTAAACTAGTAAAAAAATCTTAAGGACTTGATTCTCCCCATGAAATGGACAACTTTCCCCAGGGAACTTACTTAATATTCTTTCATAATAATATCAGCCTCCCATACAGAATTACAGAGGTAAATCAGCTGGTCGCGCAATTTGTATGGAGAGGTGAGTTTTTTGTTCACATATTTCTTGGGGAAACTTTTTCAGTTTCGTGGACTGAATCCCATCCTTTTTTTGCTAATTTAAAGTCACTTAATATGTGAAGTCTTTACGATACGCTAGGGGACGTCTTTGCCAATCAGGTTAAATATAGAAAAAACAATTTTTTTAAATAATGTTAAGTTATTCTGTATAAAGGCTTATTTTTTCTATTTATTTATGTATTAATATGTGATATCTTTGTTTAGAGATGAGCCGGTGGTTATCATCGGCGAGCGAGGCAGCTGCTATCAAAGAAGCGGTAGAGGAACCTGGAAGCGAGGAGATAAGATTAACGAAATTTATGTAAGCGATGATGATGTACCTGAAGATTTGCGAACCTTAATAATGAATGTGTATGCGAAGAGACAAGCGCAACAGCAGATGTTAAACAAGAAGAAGAAAGCAAAGGCCGCGAAAGGTGATGAATTCTTTGATGCGGATGAGGGGGGAGATGCGGCCCTGTTCGTTGGAGAAGAAGACGCTCTTCATTTTGATTGGCGTCCTATGGACACCTTCCAATCTAAAAGAGAAGAGTTTCTTCCCAAAGAAACAGGGCCAACCACCCCATCCGGAAACGCGTATGATGCGTTTCGGCAATACTGGGATGATAGCATTTTGGAACATATTGTTTCCGAAACTAATCGACATGCAGCCGCTAAACGCATCAAGGGCTGGTGTGATACGAATATACATGAAATTTTGGTCCTATTTTCCTTTTGGATGATGCTGGCCATCATCCGAATGCCTTCCATAAAATCCTGTTTTGCGGAACATTTCCTTCTCGCTACCTCCTGTTTCCGCTATATGTTCACCCGGCAGAGGTACGAGCAATTATGCTCTGCTCTCTTCTTCAACAACGAATCCCTCCGGAGTCCTGATTCCTCTTGTCTATTTTCCTTAGAACCTATCCTCACCCATCTAAATTCTCGTTTTCAGGAAGCTTATATCCCCCAACAAAACATTTGCATAGACGAGAGTTTTACTCTTTGGAAGGGCAAACTCGCGTTTAAGCAATATATAAAGACCAAAGCTGCCAGGTTTGGAATCAAAACTTTCGAGCTTTGCGAGTCCGCAACTGGTTACCTTTGGTCTTTTTTCGTTTATACCGGCAGGGATGGAGCTCGCGATTCTTCTCTTCCGTCGTCGTTGCTAAAAGGCACGGCGTCAGTCTTGAAACTAATCCGCCCCCTTCTCAACAAAGGGTACACTCTTTTCTTGGACAACTGGTTCAACAGTCCGTTGTTGGCCAGGTTTTTAAAAAGAAACAAAACGGACGTTGTGGGTTCTTTGAGAACAAGCCGTCAAAATGTACCACCATTGATCAAGTATTGCAAATTGCAGCCTGGTCAATTTGTGGCTCGTCATTCGCAAGACATGATGGTTATGGCCTACCATGATAATAAGCAAATTGGCCTCATTTCTACTTATCACGGTACGGAGATTGCCGAGGCTCCTCCGAAAACCTACCGGTCTACTTCATGGAAGCCACAGCTCGTCCTGGACTATAACAAGAACATGGGGGGTGTAGACCTTAAGGACAGCATGCTCGAAGCATACCTCGTAGAGAGAAAAAGGTGTTCACAGTGGAGCATGAAACTTTTCAAGAGACTTTTAAATATCTCAATTCTCAACGCGCGCATTTGTTACCAGGCTTCTCTTGGTAAAAAAATACAGCATGTAGTTTTTCGGTTAGATTTAGTTGAGCAATTATTGCAAAATCATATAGATCACGTCCCAATACGGCGTGGTGTGCGACCACTGCCCGCCGCACCGTACAAAACCACCAACACACATTGGCCGACCCACATCGCCCAATACCAGCTTGGTGTGCGCAAACGCCGTCTGTGCGCAGAGTGCAAAAAGCAGTCTATCTACCAATGCACGCAGTGTGACGTAGGCTTATGTGTGGATCCCTGTTTCGCTAAATTCCATCGTTAATTTTATTTTTTTTCTACTTTGGGCGCCTTTTTTCCTCTATTCACTTACTCATACAATCCACATTGCAACATGCACTACTCGAGCATACACATAGTTGTGTATGTTCTCACCTAACATAGGCACATTCATAACACATCATGCATTCAACACTTCGCCACACCTAGGTACACTCTACAAGTAATTCACCCCTTATGTTGATGTATTCTCAGTACCTTGCAGCATACGCATCATTACCTAATATTGTCGAAACGAAGAATGTTTGGTGAGAATGGTTATATGTAATGATTGATGATATGAATGAATGTGTTCGGGCTTTTTTTTAACCTTGTAAATACAGTGTGATTTTTTTAACACCAGTCACCATCCAATTTTTTTTACGGTGTCAGTAACGTTGATAGAACGTAAATAACATTTTCTGATTTTGATACCCCTTTTTAACGTCTTAGAGGACGAATTTTGTAAAACGTAGAAACACGGGTGTTACAAATTGTGTTTAAGAGTAAGTAAGTACTATTACCAAGTTTCAAGTCAATTTGACGATGTTATTTTTTTTCCATACAATAATTTTGAATTATTTTCATGCTTCAGATGATCTAGCTTGAAATATTTATATGAAAAGTAGAAACAAAAAAATACGGGTCTGTTAAATTTTTATAAAGTTTACGTACAAAAAATTTGGATGGTGATAAAAAAATCTTCCTGAATATGTTCAACCATTACTGTGGCACTATACTTAGCTCCTAAACGAATGAGCCGAATTTGAAGCTTTTTTGTTTGAAGACTGACGTGGTCGATATTATGTTAACTGCAGAAGTGGAATGTGCCCGCGTTCAAGCAATGAAACGAATACTGACTTGCAACTAGCATTTATTATCACAATAAATGTGAGCAAGACTAACATAACATTAAATACTTAATTAAATTGCACATTGATTCTATTAAGCTGCGTCCGGCCATATTTCGTGAGAGAGAAGAGAGATCGCAAAGACAATACAGAGTCAAAAGAAAATATTGAAGGCATAGACAAGATATAGGTGCGTTCACATTATATTTCAATACTTCCCCTTATGCCTTCAATGTCTTGTCATTAATAAATTGTAATAAATTACAAATATTAAATTATAATAAATTATTAATTATAATTATCAAATGTCAAATAATATCACAAATACACAAGGTATTATCATCAGTCTCTATTATGTAGAGTTATCAAGTGTCTTACGTAAGTTCATACCGTCAATAAAGTCACAATGCTTCACCTTACATAATGGCTTGGTCAAAACATCTGCTATCATTTTCTCAGTACACAGATATCTAATTGAAATAGAATTATTTTTAACCAAATCTTTTACAAAGTGATACCTTATATCAATATGTTTGGTTCTCTTATGACAAAATTCTTTACATTCTAAAAGTTTCTGTGCGCTTTGATTGTCATTATAAATTATACATGGAATATCTTTGGTCATAATTTCTAAAAGTAAGTTTTTAATAAAGCAAACGTCTTTACAAACATCTCCTATGGCTACTTCGATCAACTATAGAAAACTAGATACACAGTCCCATACAAAATGAAATTTAAAAGTGTCCTAACTACAATACGTACTTAGATAGTTGTATACCACTTCATGTATTATGAAAAAGTTCTAAAGTGTCAAACATTTTAATCTAATTTAAACCTTAACGTAATATTATAAGGTCGAAAATAAAATCTGTTTAATTTGTAAAATACCACTTTTGGTTTTGAACAAAGGCTAACGTAAGACAATTTGATGACACTGGCTGTCACGTAGAACATGGGAGGAGTGGAGTTGCCTTTGTTAATTTTAAAAATATATTAGTTGGGTCGATTTCACATAAAAAAATCTTCGTACAAACTTTTTAACAAATTCAAAATGCTACGAAATGGTGTGGTTTTCTTTTTAACCCCTGATTGTGTTGTGTATGTATAGGAGCATCATAGCTCTTAAACTGATAATGTTAATGGTGCAGTTTATTTTATTCGAAAGCTTCTTCTTGCGCTGGATTTCAGATATGATTTATCAAAATTGGTTCAGCCGTTTACTTTTATGTTAGTTTTTACGGTTTTTTATTATTAAAAAAATCTCATCCATTTCAAGTTAACCGACGATTAATATACAATACATTACAATTGATAATCACAGCCGCCGCCATTCTTCTTAATTATTGCTTATAAACATAATATTCTATGCTTATTTTTTTATGAAATATGAAATAACTTATAAAAAAAGAAAAGAACTGTGTCTTTCCCGATTACACATATATTATGTTTTGCTTATTTAAAACTTAGAATAATTTTATGAACAGAAATGACCTATTGAGATTTAAGAGAGGAAATTAGCTATGAAACTAAATAGATATTTAAGTACAAGAATTAATTTATTTTAAAAAAAAAGCAACCAACTCAAAAAAAAAACATTTGTCTTCGCTGTCATCATCTTTGTCCTGAAGATGAAACATATATTTTTTATTTTATTCAATACAAGAAACTCCTAATCAAAAGTGATAAAACTGTTAGATTTAATCTAATTTTGTTAAGTTTTAAGTGTAAGTTGACTTTTATATGTATTTTAAATAAAAGGTAGTGATAAAAAGGTACATACTATTTGAGGTGCAGCTGTTTTGTGTAACGTTTTGACTCCTTTTGTAATGACATACGAGTCACTTTCTAAAAAATGCTTGGAGCAAAAGACACTACTTTGCGACGGCTAAAAAAAATCTTCACATCTTTGACGTGCGACCACGGATGTCCACTGTCCACATCGCACAGGATCTCTAGGAAAACTAAAAATCCAATAAAACTTTATGTTTGTAAACGTCACGCACGTTAAATTTTTAATTAATTCAATTTTATATGATTAATGGTTTTGCCATAATACCTTTAATGTAAGTATAGAAAACAGAATTAATATATATACTCTTTACACTTAAATTTTATAACACAGATGAAAAAAAAAAAAAAACAATAGAAAAAAAACAGCGTCTCTATTTGTTTTAGAACAGAGTCACTGCATAACCCGAACAAATGATGTTGAAATACAACGGTATGGATTTGTAAGTTCGGCTAGTGTCTATTCAATTTAAAGGGTTATACTCTCCGAATGTTATTAAATTAAACTAAAAAAATGTTTTATAACCTTTTCTTGGCCAAATACCAAGATAATTTCAATTCACATATAATAATTACAAAACTACTTATTTAAAAAATGTCATTCCATATTCCTTTAATGTTCTGGAGGTGTGATTTTTACAATTTTTCACTGCGCACTGAGGCATGGTTACTTTCGGAACGAACGAATGCTACTAAACGAAAAGACAACCCAAAACGTCAAGTGGGTGATCATTTAGTGAGGGAACTTTTTTGTTGTGGATTGTGTATCTAGTTCTTTATAGTTGATCGAAGTATGGCTAGGTATTCTGCCTCTGTACTAGACAAAGCCACGCACTTTTGCTTGCGTGATTCAAAGTTTATTGTACTATTACCAAGCTTTATGACAAAACCTGTATAGGACTTTCGGTCACTGTCATCGTTGCCCCAGTCGGCGTCGGTATATGCCTTTAAAACCCAATCAACACTCTTTATAAAACATAAACAGTGGTTAATTGTACCAGCTAAATACCTCAGAATTCGTTTGGCCGCAATCCAATGAGACTCAGTAAAGCTGTTATTAAACTGGCTTAATTGGCTGCAAGCATATGAAATATCCGCTCTAGTACCTACTGACAAATACATAAGACTACCTATTAGTTGTCTGTAATTATAAGTTTCATCAAGTAGACAAGATCCCATCAAAAACAATACTTGTCAAAAAAACCAAGTCTCGCAACTCAGTTGTTCTGCGGTAAAAAGTTGTGAGATCCATGTAATACCAAGTCGGTTATTAATTTATTCAGTCTCTACTTAAGCGACTTTCTGTCTTAATACGTCCAGTCTCTAAGACCACGATCGTGGTCCATAACAATTGAAAATCAATTGTGTCTGGAATCTCCGTACTCGAAGCATTAAGTTGTTACGTAATAATTAACAGCATCTTATAGTGACGCATATCAATATTAAAATTCTTTAATGTTTTATATAAATATATCGAGACTTGGCCATCGCACTAAATAATTGAATTTATATGTGTTTTCAAGCGATTGAATTTACACGTGTTTTCAGGCGATAGCCAAGTCTCAATATATTTATATAAAACATTAAAGAATTTTAATACTGATATGAGTCATTATAAGATGCTGTTAATTATTACGTAACAACTTAATGCTTCGAGTACGGAGATTCCAGACACAATTGATTTTCAATTGTTATGGACCACGATCGTGGTCTTAGAGACTGGACGTATTAAGACAGAAAGTCGCTTAAGTAGAGACTGAATAAATTAATAACCGACTTGGTATTACATGGATCTCACAACTTTTTACCGCAGAACAACTGAGTTGCGAGACTTGGTTTTTTTGACAAGTATTGTTTTTGATGGGATCTCATTTCTTTTTGTATTTGTATTTTTTTTTGTATTTTTATCTCATTTTTTTTGTATTTTGTATTTGTATCCGAACAGCATTGGGTCGCTCGCGCGTATGAGCGCGGCTGCTGCTCGCTCGGCGACATTCACCTTTCCGCGCGCCCCGCCACTGTCCCCGCCCCGCGCCCTCGCGCTAGCACCGCGCAGCGCGTAGTAACGGCCCGCGCTCACTCGCTAGCATCGCAGCGCGTGGTATAATAATTAATTTACAACCTTACGCACTCGTGATAAGTACGAATACGCACGTAGGTACGTTTTTTGCATTAAATAATTTAATTTACACGTGTTTTCATGACGGGAATACCCATTTTTTGCTCGATTTGGCAGGGGCACTACCATGCGCCTATATTTATATGGGACTAGCTTAAACCCGCGGCTTCACACGCAATAATAATAACTGCCGTAAAACATCGTTACGAATAAAGCCAATATTGAAAAATTTAACTGAAGACTTGGCTGTATGGGCTTAATTTTCTTTGCGGTCTTTTCTAGATTTTTTAGTTTTTCCTTGATTCATACACCAAACACTACTTATATTCCAAATTTGAAGCTTCTAGGTCTGCTAGAAGTGCCTTTGAATTTTGATGATCGGTGAGTCAGTGAGTGACAAAATTAAGAAATTTGACCCGTTATGATTCTCAAAATACTGGTTCAAATTGAATGAAATTTGAAATATACCGTGTCTTTACCATGCCTGCATGGTACTGAAAATTTCAGTCTTCTAGTTTTATCCACAACGAAGTTACAGGGGGTCGAAAATGGTCTGAATTGCTTCGAGAAAAGGATGGTACGGCCGTGACGCTTTTTTGCTCGACTTGGTGGGGGCACTGCCGTGCCCCCAGATTCTGTATTTTCACAATTACTTAGCTTTGAGTTTACAGCCATTGGTGTAGCAACAGGTTTACAATTTTCCATGTTAAATTTTCTCAACAATTTCTTGATATACTCTGTTTGATCTAAACATAAAGTACCTTTTGACTTATCTCTAATGACTCTTATGCCAAGATAATTTTTCAATGGACCTAAATTCTTAATATTAAATTCTTTTTCTAAAATATTAGTCAATTGAGTTTTAATAATACTATTTTTGGAATAGAATACATAAAAATCGTCAACATATAGAGATATGATCACATAGTCATTTTCTACCTTTTTACTATACACACATGGCTCACAAATTGACTGTTTGAAACCATTACCAATAAGAACAGAATTTACTTTTTCTTTCCACATTTTACTAGCTTGTTTTAAACCATATATACTTTTCTGCAATAAACAAACTTTATTGGCGTTATCGTTTGAAAAACTTTCAGGCTGTTCCATGTATATAGTCTCTTTGAGATTTCCATTTAAAAATGCAGTTTCTACATCAATGTGATCTATCTCCAAGTCCATATCATTAGCCAACGCAAATAAAATTCGCATGGAAGAATGGCGAACGACTGGCGAAAAAGTTTCGTTATAATCAATTCCATGTTTTTGGGTAAAACCTTTGGCAACCAGACGAGCCTTCAAATTTTCCATCAGCATCATGCTTAGCTTTGAAAACCCACTTACATTTCACAACATTTTTATTAGTAGGTCTATCTACCAATTTCCAAACCTGGTTGTGAATTAACGAGGAATATTCGCTCCGCATGGCGGCTAACCACTCCTCACGTCTTGGAGATGCCATAACCTCATCATATGTCCTAGGTTCTTCAAACATTGCATGCTGAGTCAACATAGAGTAATCATAGTCACCATACCTGTCTGGTGGTCTTACGGTACGAACAGGACGACCGGACACTCTCGTCGAATTGTCTCTATATGATTCTTCCCCTCCATGAGAAGTCTGGCCAGACGACATCAGCTCTTCACTGTAGTCATTAGCAGAAAATTCGTTGGAAGAAGAAGACTCGTCCTCATTCCCCGTACAATATTCTTCCTCTCCATTTTCTACACCTGAAATTCGAGACAAATCATTAGAATTGCTCTCATCACCATTATTTTCAGTACTTTGAACCTCATTATTATTGTCATAATTATTAATAAAAATGTCATTTAAATTAAAATAATTATCATAATTAAATTTTTTTGGTTCATTATAATATTTGTTCTCAATAAATGCAACACTACGTGCTAATATCACAGTTTTAGGATCACTTGGCTCAGACAACCTATAACCCTTAGTAGTTTCACTGTAACCAACAAATATAGCAATTTTTCCTTTAACATCTAACTTTTTACGCTTTTCTGATGGATTTAAATAGTAAGCAATACAGCCAAACACACGGAGATGACCAAGATCAACCTTGGATCCGGTCCAGAGCTCCTCAGGTATACGTCCTGCTAAAATGCTTGTAGGAGACTTATTCTTTAAGTAAATAGCAGTCATCACTGCCTCTCCCCAATAACGCAAACAGAGACCTGACTCTATAAGCATACATCTTACTTTGTCCATCAAGGTGCGATTCAAACGTTCACTAACCCCATTCTGTTGTGGACAATAAGGGACAGTGCTCTGATGTATAATGCCTTCTTTTGAAAGATATTCAGAGAACTCTACTAAAATATTCACCACCATTATCTGATCTTAATATCTTAATGGACAACCCTGTTTGTTTCTCAACAAGTGTTTTAAAATGAATAAAGTGAGATTTTACCTCTGATTTATTTTTCATTAAATATCCAAATGATTTTCTAGTGTGGTCATCGGTGAATGTCACAAGATATCTCGCCCCTCCCCAGTTAGGCTCCTGTATTGGCCCGCAGACATCTGAATGGATCAGTTGCAGGGGCTGGTCCGCACGCTTTGCATGGCCTTTGGGATAAGATGCGGCCGACATCTTCCCCTCAAGACATGTCGTGCAGTCTTCCAGTCCGCTATCCTGAAACATAATTCCACATGCACCTTCCCGCAAACATTTCATACCTTGTATGTTCAGGTGACCTAGACGTCTGTGCCATAACTCTGCTGCTACTGTGGCACTCATGGACTCTTGGCTACCTTCCAAGAGCATAGAGCACTCCTTTGGCGATGACTTGTTATTATTTTCACACACACACACACTTACACTGTACAAACCATTTAGACATGCAGCACATGCGACTGGATTGCCATTGGCTTGACCTTTACAATAAATAAAACAACCTTTTTCGTTGAAAACAATAGAGTAACCATCCCTGATCAATTTGGACACAGAAATTAAATTACAGGTTAACTGAGGCACATACATTACGTTAGATAATGATAATGGACTCACCTGATTATTTATACATAAATTCATTTGTCCTAGACCGTCACACATAAGTAGTTCCTTTCTAGCAACAGTTACTGTTGATTTACATGGCTTCATATTTTGCAATAAATTTTTGTCATTAACCATATGACTAGTAGCGCCACTATCCACATAAAACTGAAGGGATTGCTGTGATAGAAAAGCTGAGGCTAAGTTAGTTTTCTCTGCATTCGCTAAAGTTTGTGATTTGGAATTTTTCTTCATTCTTTTCAACTTGAAACATTTTGCTTTGATATGACCCTTTTTGTTACAAAAATCACAGGTCAATGCATTATTACCGTTAAAACGTGTCTTACTATCATTAGATAGATAAGCTGTGCTGTTATTATCCGCAGATTTTCTCGAGTATTCTTGCAGAAGACGGCTCTTTACATTTTCACTACTAATTGATGCAGTGCTTGTCGCAGTAGACAGGTTTGAGACCAGAGGGTCGTACTCCGAAGGAAGTCCGCTAAGCAGGATTTCTGCCACCTCGGCATCCTCAATCACTCTACCAATGTCATGCAACTGATGAACCAACGTAGTAACTTTTTCTATGTAATCAGCCATGCATGAAAAATCCAAGAACGATATGCGGTGAAGCTTTCTCAGTAACAGCACGCGACGATAAAGCCCTTTATCCTCAAACACGTCTGCAAGGTTTTTCTAAGCTTCAGCTGCAGTTCCAGCGTTTCTGACATATTGAAACAGGTTAGGTTTTAGTGTCAAGCAGATTCTTGCCAAAGCACGTTGTCCACGAGCAAGTTCTTCATAGAAAATTTCCACGTGTGATAATTTGTAGCACTATCAAGTTTTTCGACCAAATTTCCAAGACTCACATGCGTATCCACTGGCGGAGGCGGTGCCATGGTTTTCGGTGTAGATATGGTTCGTTGGGCCGGACGCAGCAAAGATACAAATGTAATAAATCGCAAAGGCACGTGCGACTGGGCGCAAAACCTATTATGTTAACTGCAGAAGTGGAATGTGCCCGCGATCAAGCAATGAAACGAATACTGACTTGCAACTAGCATTTATTATCACAATAAATGTGAGCAAGACTAACATAACATTAAATACTTAATTAAATTGCACATTGATTCTATTAAGCTGCGTCCGGCCATATTTCGTGAGAGAGAAGAGAGATCGCAAAGACAATACAGAGTCAAAAGAAAATATTGAAGGCATAGACAAGATATAGGTGCGTTCACATTATATTTCAATAGTCGACATGGTCAAAATGGGTACAATCGTTTTGAAGCTATAATCTATTAACCAAAAAGTCGTAAAATTGTAAAACTAATGCTCTTGTCTACACCCGGATAGGGATTATATGCGTGAGCATAAAAGTAATAATAATAAGATATATGTGTGGCGTTATGCCATCTCACATTTAATTTCCCGCCGTTCGAATCGACTTCCGTCGACTCGTGCTTGACGGCCATTGCACACACACACATTGCTGTTGATTGCTGTGCTTACCGTGCGCCTGACCGGCCGCTGTGTTATATTCACGGACATTTATTAGTTTTATTACTGTTAATTAATACTGACCAAGCTAGTGAATATTGTTCCTACATTTGTTTAAATGAACACGAAGAGTTAATGGTGTACTCGGCCTTTTATTTACATCTGACCCTAACAATACCTGTTAGAATAAATCAGTGCCACAAAACCGCCATATATGTATGTAGATAACATATATGAATAATTTTTAAGGATTCATTAAATAAAATGTATCTTTTTAAAGCGTTTTTTATAAGATATTTACATGTAATATGAACTTATTTTAAGTAGCAATAGGTCCCGTATTAATAAATCATTTTTGAGTATTATTATTTTTTTATATTGTTTCTATTATGCCACTTGAGGTAACAAGACTGTTGCATTTATAAGCTGTTCTACGTGATGACGACTGAAAATTATAAATTATAACAAATTAATTATTACTTTTTGTTTGAAGTAAGATATTATGTTCAAATCTCCTTTTACTCTTACATGTAGGCAGATGAGCAAGGGATTATAAAATGACTCGACATTTCAATTAACAAATAATAATAAAACCAGAATACCATGGCGACTACAGCACCCGATAAAGGCAGCGCACATAGGAATAGTGCCATCTCCGTCTGTGCGAACAGTGTCGATACACGAAGTTTACGGACTATGAAAGCGTGCGTGCGTAAAAACATGTTCGAAAGTTAGAAAAATGAGATTTATGGGAAGGTAAGAGCTTAAATCGAAAAATGCGTTAACTACCTATCGAGAGTGTTCAATCACGAACATTTTGTATCACGAACAGAGCATTGAGCTTGTATCAGAGACATGTTGCCTCTTTGTTCCGGATAAATATCTGCGTGGTCGAAAGCACAGTTTGCTGCCGGCACCTACCGCCCGCACGGTGCCGGTGGCGAGACGTCAGTCACCCCTGTTACGCGGACTTGAACTCCTACGTGGCCTATTGAATGCATCACCAGTCATGGATCTATTTGCATGTAAATGGGCAACAATCTTGGGTGAAATTCACAAACATTGTGAGGATATTTAATTTAAGTTTATATTTCTTGTTTCCTGTTTAGTTATTAGGTTAGCCTGTAAGACTAAGCATTGTACCTACATAAATAAATAAATAAATTTTGATAGCAAATTTAAGTTCCTGTGTGCATTTTACTATCGTTTTTACAGCTTAACAGATACACAATATTGGGTATTAGAGGTGACTTTGTGAGCTTTTTCTATCGAACCAAAAGTGCTGAATCACGTTTTCAGCAAACTACTTATCTAGTTTATGTCCTGAATATTACCGTAGTATTTTTTTTCTTCGATTTAATGCAGTGCGTCATGCTTATCTACGCATCATAAAATCGTAATTTAGGTGCTGTAGTCGCCTATTTGGGGTCGAACAAATGAACCCAAAGCAAATTTTTCCATAATATGGTATTCCTAAAAAAGTAAACCCTCAAAACTCCCCTGGTATAGTACATTCAGTATGATGTCCTGAACTCAAGTACATAAGTACATGATGACAAGCGCGAAAATGGTGGGGTACTCTTTATTGCACACAAAAATATAATCAAAACATGTTCATCTTGGTGAATTCTCTTACAAGTGCATTCATAAGTCGTTGATCGTGGCCCGTGAAGGCAGAAATGCGTTCGTCACTTTCCCGCTGCAATATGCAGTGTCACTTTTCACTCACCACGTAAACGTCTCCGAGGTCTACTCTGCGAGGTTGGAGTATGGGGCAAATGTCACGTGACCCTGATCGAAAATGCGTAGGATAGGGTTGCCACCTTTTTTGAAGTGAAAACTTCTTTAGCAGCGTTGTGCACTTCGAAGTATGGGTGGAAACCCGGACGGATGGCAGCCCTATGGTAAAGTTATATCTGTGACTGATGTCCACGATTATTCGCGCGCAAATACCGATATACTTTTTTACTGAATTGAAAATAGTCAGTTTGGTCGAGTGGAAAAGTTGCCAGATTGTAAGCAACAGGTCGAGGGTTCGAAACCACGAAGTGAACTCAATAAAGTCTTTTTGTATTTTTGGCCGAGTGGTGAAGTTATCAGATCGTAGGCGAGGCGTCGAAGGATCGAATCCTGAGAGAATAACTGACTTTTTGTGTACCTATTTTGTTTTATTTCCATATTAATGCACAACGTTAATGTTCAAGTTTTCACTTCTGCCGGCACTCCCGGAGTGCAACCCGTGGTTTTTTTGAAGTGGAAACTTCTTTAGCGGCGTCGGGCACACTTATAACAGATTGTTTTTTTTTAAATTTCAAATAAAGATTACACTATTAAAAGTCGCTAAACTACAAGAGTAGTTTGTAGGCGTAGTGCTCGTCCTATGAAGTAATCTTTTGTTACCAATTTATACACTTAACTTTAATTTTATTAATAATAACATAGTAATGTACTTTTAACATTCATCAAAAGGTATGTAAGACGATTTTACAAACAGGAATGCGCCGTGTGCGTCAGTAGTTTGAAACAAGACGTTAAAACGCGAGAATTGATCATTAATTAACTATTATTAACTTTTTTTTATAAAATCGTCTTACAAACCTTTTGATGCACTATTGTTAAAAGTACATTAGTATGTTATAATTAATAAAATGAAAGTTAAGTGTATAAATAGGCAATAAAAGATTACTTCATAGGGCAAGCGCTACGCGTACAAACTACTCTTGTAGTTTGGTGACTTTTAATAGTGTAAGTAATCTTTGTTTGAAATAAATAAAAAAGAACAATCTGTTTTAAGTTATAATTATCTTACACGTCTAACTTAATTTGTTAATCACATTCGAGGGGTGAAAGCCTATTTGGTTTAAGCGACACCTAGGGCGATATTGAGTTATATGCATATTTGGAATCAGCAGATTTTTCTGCGTCGAATGAGCTGGGTCCCATAATTATTGGAGCACTTTTTTGGCGCTTAAACCAATGAAAATTTTGACCTCATTTTAGAACGATGATGTGTAAGCGTCACCAACGTACATGACCAATAAAAATCAGGAACACTTTCAGAGGTTGGACTCATCATTGGGAAAATATGGGCTACACGCCCAAACGGCCTCCCTACTCCCCTCACAGCCGTCCCAAGCCTCGCATCACAAGAAACAATTGTAAGCGTTGTTCTGTCCAAAGAAAACTTTCTTAGGACACGACCACTCTCCCCAACTGCCAAGCAACGAATGTCCCCATCAGCAAAACTTCCCTTCCTTCACTGTACAACGGCTAACTCGCTTCTGCCTCGAAGAGGGGTGAACGTCTCCTTTTATAGGCGCTCCGCCCGGTGGGGCGAGCGCGCAGGTGTTGATGACTCAGTGAGCTAGCAACGCACAAAAGTGGCGTGATCGAGTCAGACCACGCACTGCGCCAACAAATAATCCAATAAAACGAACACAAAATAGCATACTGCTTACATTCGGCCATACTGACTCACAGATCGCGTCCTCGCGGTATGTCTATGTTGAGTTTAAACAAAAATATGGCTGAAAACAATACTTTTGGACTTTTTGGCAATACTTGTCCAAATGGGTCATTATATTTTTTTTTTACAGATTTATTTATTTGTTCATTGTCAATACCGTGCAACATTTACCAAAGAGTACAGTACTTACTAGGTTTACTTCCCTTAATACAATTCTGACTTCTCTTAATATAATACTGATTTCCCATTGTATACCAACTTCAAACACTGTAACATCAATATCTCATACTCAAATACCAAATCTAAACTATAATATTAACTTTTACTACATTTGTAGTTTCCCACTCTGCAATAGCAAATCCAATGTTACCATACTAACTTTTAATATACTTGTAGTTTCTCACTCTGCAATAGCAAATCCAATGTTACCATAATTACTTTTACTATACTTGTAGTTTCTCACTCTGCAATAGCAAATCCAATGTTACCATACTAACTTTTAATATACTTGTAGTTTCTCACTCTGCAATAGCAAATCCAATGTTACCATACTAACTTTTACTATACTTGTAGTTTTTCACTCTGCAATAGCAAATCCAATGTTACCATACTAACATCACTCATACTAACTTCACTTGAAAGTCCTATTTTTTTTTCGTCCTATCGCCGGCTTTCTCCTGTTACCCAAGGTGGCCATGGCGTGCTCTTCGAAGACAATGCCGCACTTAGGCTTCATTGCTCACGTCCAGACTCACCGTTACTTTCCAGCCCCTGACTTTGGCTACAGAATCATTTTTCTGCTCGGTCCATGACCCTGACCGTTACCAGCACTAAACTCGCCTGCCCGGTCCATAACATTGACCGTAACCTGCAGAATCATTTTTGTGCTCGGTCCATGACTTTCACCTTGACCAGCACTAAACTCGCCTGTCCGGTCCATGACATTGACCGTTCTATCTATCTATGGAGGGGACGCCCGTCAGGCACAGGCGGGTGATCAGTCCACTTATTTGGGACCATTTCACCCAATTCCCCACAACAGCGCGTGAGTTTTACCTTTGCACTGACAGTTCCACCTCTTTGAACCTACCCGAAGCTTTAGCAAACCCGATTATATCCTTTATGTTAAGCTCTTGTATTTGTTCTTCTTTTACCTCATCCATGCCTTTTGTCTCCCATCTTACCAGCGCGTACATTGGACACTCAGTCAGGAAATGGAGACTTGTTTCCTCCTTGTCACATTCTGGGCATGTGGGATCACTTTTTAGGCCCATTATTGCTAGGTGTCGGTTCAAGGGACAGTGTCCCGTGAGCAGACCCACTACAATCCTGATGTCCTTTCTATTTAGCTTTAGAAGTTGCTTCGACTTTCTTTTTTCATATGTCTTTAGGAAGATGTTTGTTGTGCTTCCATCTTAAATTGGCTTCTTCTGTTATCTTGCTTATTATTCCTTTACAGATTTTACTTGATATAGGTAACCTGGGTTCCAGGCCAATAAATGTCTCATCGGCCCCTTTCTTTGCTAGCTCGTCTGCAATCTTATTACCTATATGTCCTTCGTGCCCCGGCACCCAGGCAATGGTAACTTTAGTCTTTTTGGCTAAGGCGTTAATAGCCTCCTTACATTCTGTTACTAGGGCCGAGTTAATTTCGGCTCTGTTTAGTGCCTTCAAAGCAGCCTGGCTATCACTATATATTATGATGTTCTCTTTGTTTTCAGTGATCATGCTGTCTATGATTCTGACTCCCTCTGTAATAGCAAGCACCTCAGCCTGGAAAACGCTAGCGCATCTTCCCAGGTGCATGGTAACTTGGCCGTCTATCTGGTTCATGATGCGTATTCCCAGTCCTGATAGTTTTGTTGTTTCTTTCCTGGAGCCGTGAGTGTAACACACTATCTTTGGATCTTGTATGTCCAAGCTCCAGCTTTCTCTAGCTCCTATATGGATCCTGTATTTTTTGTCAAAGATTACTTTTTTCCTGATGAGGTCATTATTAGAAAGTATCATTGACAACTTCTCTCCATACTTTCCATCTAATATGGTGTGTCCTTTATCCATGAAGTTCCCTTTCTATTTCATCCTATACCATTGCTCCATAGCTCTCTTTTTAACTTCCAAGTCCAGAGGATGCAATCCCAATAATACATCTAAGGCAGCTGATGGAGTGGTTCTCATCGCTCCTGTGATCATTAGGGTTGCAAGTCTTTGTACTTTTGCTAGTTCATTCCTGTTTGCTTGTATGGTGGTTTTATGCCACCAGACAATTGCTCCGTATGTTACTCTTGGAATTATGATTGCTTTGTATATCCACATCATGACATGCGGCTTGGTACCCCAGGTTTTACCTACAGCTCTTTTGCATTGCATGAGTGTGATTTTTGCTTTATCGCATTGTTCTTTTATGTATGTGTTGAATTTAAGAGAGTTATCAATTGATATCAATTGTTACCTGCAGAATCATTTTTGTGCTCGGTCCATGACTTTGACCGTGACCAGCACTAAACTCGCCTGCCCGGTCAATGACATTGACCGTTACCTGCAGAATCATTTTTGTGCTCGGTCCATGACTTTGACCGTGACCAGCACTAAACTCGCCTGCCCGGTCCATGACATTGACCGTTACCTGCAGAATCATTTTTGTGCTCGGTCCATGACTTTGACCGTTACCAGCACTAAACTCGCCTGCCCGGTCCATGACATTGACCGTTACCTGCAGAATCATTTTTGTGCTCGGTCCATGACTTTGACCGTGACCAGCTCTAAACTCGCCTGCCCGGTCCATGACATTGACCGTTACCTGCAGAATCATTTTTGTGCTCGGTCCATGACTTTGACCGTTACCAGCACTAAACTCGCCTGCCCGGTCCATGACATTGACCGTTACTTGCAGGTTTGTGTAACGTTCACGGCTGTTGCGTAGATCTTCAGAAGGCCAAACCCTTGAACTTGTCCTTGACCTCGCTATTGACCTCTGCATCCGACATCATCCACGCTTCTGGGGTCTTGGGCCGCGCCGCCGTCTCTCTAACCCTGCTGCCACCGGTGGGGCAGCCAAACGTCTGCTCGACGCTTCATCATTTTGCTGCATGTTCTCTGAAACTCACAAAAAAAACAAAACGCAAACATCCATTCTTTCTGCTAATAAAATTACAGTTACGTTACGAATGTATTCAATCTAGAACAAACTGTAGTGTAGGTAGGGTAGGTATTAAATATAACTAGACTATTAAATCTAGAACAAACTGTAGTGTAGGTAGGGTAGGTATTAAATATAACTAGACTATTAAATAATATCTTCAAATAATATCAGGTAACATTTCAAGATCGGTTCTATAAAATTAGTCCACGTGTCTTCTTATATGGAAAGGAATATATCAAATTAATTCAGTAATATCATATTATATTCACAGAAGCTTGACACCATTTTCGTGCCTCCATCCATTACATGTAACACGAATCCTACCTACGTCATAATTAGTAGGTATTTAAGCTCCCCTAAATTTAAATAAACAGTAGTAGTTAACCAGATTCGGTGTCTTACTTATCTACTCGCCTTGCTAACAACATCACAAAACAAACAAAATTCAAACTAGAAAACTATAATGAAAATGTGTAAGGCATTTATAAAAGTGGTCATATCTTCAAAACGGCTACTCCTAGCGCAAAAATAACCAATTTTCGGGCCCCCTTTAAGAAACCCCTACACACAGTTCGAGTAATCCGGTGTCACCATATTTTATTCCCTCGGTTACAGTTTTGTTCTCGATCATAGATTGAATGTAGGTAGAGAGAAAATTTCAAAACACTCATAATTATTGTTCAAAAATGTACGTTTACATAAGTACAGGTACCGAGTTGGTATTTTAAGACATCGATTACGTCATTCTATGTAAAAGAAGGACTATTCTACGAATTGTACATAATAGTTGTAAAAATAGCTCTGCCAAAATGTAGAATTATAAAAATTACTAAAAACAGTTACCTTCATAGTGATTCGCTTTTATAATTGGTCGCTTTTTGCAGTTTTGTCGAATTAATCATGAAATATCTACATCAAAAGGAAACAAAATGATTAGGGCGTGTTAGTTACGCGTTTATGCGTTGTTCAATCCCGCTTCTGAGATGTAAGCGTCACCAACGTACATGACCAATAAAAATCAGGAACACTTTCAGAGGTTGGACTCATCATTGGGAAAATATGGGCTACACGCCCAAACGGCCTCCCTACTCCCCTCACAGCCGTCCCAAGCCTCGCATCACAAGAAACAATTGTAAGCGTTGTTCTGTCCAAAGAAAACTTTCTTAGGACACGACCACTCTCCCCAACTGCCAAGCAACGAATGTCCCCATCAGCAAAACTTCCCTTCCTTCACTGTACAACGGCTAACTCGCTTCTGCCTCGAAGAGGGGTGAACGTCTCCTTTTATAGGCGCTCCGCCCGGTGGGGCGAGCGCGCAGGTGTTGATGACTCAGTGAGCTAGCAACGCACAAAAGTGGCGTGATCGAGTCAGACCACGCACTGCGCCAACAAATAATCCAATAAAACGAACACAAAATAGCATACTGCTTACAGATGTATGAAACGCCAAAAAATTCATAAAATTTTAGAGACAATGGATATAAACCATACAAATATTTGACTAAAAACCGCTTCAACTGTTTTTGTTTTCACAATAATAGTACTCAATGGTGGTTAAAGCGTTTTGCCTGCCTCTAATTTTTAGGGGTAACCATCCCTTAACACATTTTGCCTTACATAAAAATCAACACTGCGGTCGCTTAAAACATTTAGCTTAAATAAATAAAAAATATAATATGTCGCTTAAACCTTTTTGCCTTTATGTACTTTGGTCATAACATGTTGTTTAAATCATTATCGTCTGGATGCTAAACTTGACTAGCATGTTGTTCCAGAAATTTATCCGCACTCTATAACCTCATTGAGTGTCGGCCAAACACATCTCAAGTTTACTTGGTGTTACTTGAAGCACTTTTCGTAACTCGAAATAGTGATATCTATGTCCGTTTATACATGCAAATATTAATATGTGACAATTTTGCAATGTCGGTTCAAACAATGATTGTTTGGGGCCGGTGCCTTTGACTCGCGCGGGTATAAATACCCTCGCGCGGGCGCTTCAGTCTGTCATGAACCGTGAGGACGAGTGTCTTTAGCCAAACTCGACTAAGCACATAAAAATTATGTCAAGTCGATTGAAGATATACCATTGGAAAAAGAAAGAGAGGAAATATCACTGAACAAAGAAAGCGAGAAAAGATTGCTGGAAGAAGAAATAGAAGAAATATCATTGGACAAAGGAAGACAGGAAATATCAACTGAGGATATATTGAAAAAAGAAAAAGAGGAAATAGCATGGAATAAAGAAAGGGAGGAAAGTTTGTTAAACGAAGAAAGAGAAGATGGGTCATTAGACAAAGAAAGAGAAAAAAGATCAATGGATAGACAAAAACAGGAAATATCAGAGATTAAAAATAGTGAGAAAAGATTGTTAGGTAAAATAAAATATTTTTAACAAAAAATTGACCCACCTTCAAAAAGGGTGAAAAATTTTTTTTTGAAGCTACGAGTATGTTCACGAGTTAGTAGTGGTTACAGGTAAAACAGCAAATAGGTGAATTCATAGCGGAATATGGTAAATAGAGAGGAATTTTTTTTTTACTTCGGCGCCGGTTTGAACAGGACCAAGTTTAATGAAATAAGTGTTCATACAAGCTTATTTTGGCAGTATTAATACTAAGATAATTATGCCATGCGAGTAATTGTTCGGCGCCGACGTTAAAAAAAACATTCCTCTCTATTTACCATATTCCGCTATGAATTCACCTATTTGCTGTTTTACCTGTAACCACTACTTACTCGTGAACATAGCTTTAAAAAATTATTTCACCCTTTTTGAAGGCGGGTCAATTTTTAGCAAAAAATATTTTATTTTATTCTTTTTAAAGGTTATCATTTATCTATATTCATGTTATGAAGAGGAAAGATTTGTATTTTTGTATGTAACGAATAGGCTCCGAAACTACTGGACTGATTTGAAAAAATATTTCACCATTAGGATTCTACATTATCCCTGAGTAACATAGGCTACATAATTTTCACGAATTCCCATGGGAACGAAGTCCCGAGCGGGATGCTAGTCATTCATATAACTCCCTCGTAGATTTATTATAAATCACTCGAGATTAAAGAGCGATGTAGTGATCAATTACTTTCACCCCACGGAAAGATATGAGGTGGTAATATTCATAACCAGTCGCAACATGGCAAGAAAGATACGGGGTAGTACAATTCTCAAACCGATCGCCAGATGGCATAAAAAGATATGGGGTGATATTATCAACCGATCACCAGACGGCAGGAAAGATGTGTGGTGGTAATATACTTTACCGGTAACTAAACGGTGACCGGTAGAGTAGGTAGCCCCAGGACACAAAGGAGCCCTAAAAAATAACTTAAAAGTATCAGGGAACAACTTTGCTTTTGCTTCGTTTACATTGATGACCTATTATCATCCACATATACTCGTATGACAGTAAATTTCAGTTTTTTTAAATTTTTAACCTAAACTACTGAAGCGATTACGATAAAAAATTTATGGGACCAATCTGAAAGTAGATGCTACCGAACTAATTAAAAAAGTTTGAAATCGGTCTACAAATGACGGAGTTTTGAGGTAACAAACATAAAAAAAAAAAACACCCGAATTGAGAACTTCCTCCTTTTTTTTGAAGTCGGTTAAAAAGATCACTGGGCAAAGAAAAAGATAAGAGAGAATTGAATAACAAAAAAAGAAAAAGTCACTGGAAAAGGAAATGAATTTGAAACAACTGAAGATCTTCAACCCACAATAATGAAAATGATATCAGAAACTGACATGGACTTAATTAGAAAATCTTTAGAAAATGATAATCCTATTGATGATAGTATAGATATCCTAAGTTATCCTGGTGAAGAAGAAGAAAATGAAAGTAAAAAAACAAAAAAGACATCATATTAAACAAAGTTATGTTGATTTTCTATCAAATGATGAAGACTTCGTATGGGATTCCTCTTCTTGGAAGGATACGGGTGCATAAAGAAAAGATTTCAAGAAGAGAAAGTTGGAGAAGATGGCGTAAGGAAAAAGAAAATTAACAAAAGAAAACAGAAAAACGAAGCTCGGGAAAGAGGTACAGGATATGACATGAAAGATGGATCAATTTCATGTGAAAAACGATTACATGAAAATCCATGTGCAGAGAAAAACTGTGGACATAAATGCAGATAAATAAGCGAAGTTAAGAAGAAGAACTTATTTGAATATTTTTGGAGTTTGTCAGCGGAACGAAAAAGGCTAAAAAAGATGTAAAAAGAAAAAGAAATAAACTACTTTAAAAATGTAAAATTTTCGTAATTATTATTTTAGTTTTAATTGTTATATTTACTTGTAATAATTAAGATTGAGATGCAAAGGCTGTTTTCTTATAATGATACTGAAGACCTAATTTGTTTAAATGCCTAGTTGTTGATTGTAATAATTATAAGGAGGAGGTTTGAGAAAATCTCAATAAATAATTTTATCGAAGATCTTTTATTTAAACAAAAACATCATCTCCACTAACATTGAAGTTTAAAAATGATAAATAATTGCATGGTATCATTCGCCATTTTTGATAAATTTATTCAAACAGATGCGACTTATAACAAATGCTTTTGTTTTATTATTGTTGTTTAAGCCGTTTTTATTTGACCCTGAAATATTTTATGTCGGTTTTTAAACCAAATATGTTTATTCTGTTCATTTGGTAGAATGTTGGTTATATCACTTAGTCAAACTCTGAAAGACAATCAAAGTAGCACTTAAAGCCTTTTGCTTGCAACCGTCAGCAGAATAAAGTGGCGGTTAAATCATTTTTCCTTACTCTATTATGTGGCTATTTTGTGTGAAGCGACATTTTTTTTCAAAATTGTTATTATTACAAAGTGAGGAATATAACCAGAATTTGAGGATTTTAAAACGAAACTACTTAGTATGTAACACTTTCAAACAAAAATAACGAATAGTTTTTTTTTAATTAATTTTTTTCCGAAATTAAAAACTTTGAAACGCTCTCCTGTAAAGTTCTAAAAATGTCGCTTAAAACAAATAGGCTTTCACCCCTCGATATGAATATAAACTGATTGTATAGGTATAGGTACTTTGTAGGTCAACCTAATACACGTCTTTCAAAAATTTGAAAAGAAGAAGAAAATGAAAAGAAAAAACCGGCCAAGTGCGAGTCGGACTCGCGCACGAAAAAGGCAAAATGGCAAAAAAAACCACCATACCAAAATTTTTTACGATTTAAGGCTCGTTCCAGCAAAATTCCAGGTACCCTGGAGTCCAGGAACTGAAGATATTTAACGTGAACGTATTTCAAATAATAAAAAGTGCCCTAAACCGTCGTTTACTATTAAAAATGGCGTCGTGTCATCACTCTCTGCCCATCCTAGCTTTTTCAGAGAAAATTCCAGTTTTTCCAGGTTTTTTGACACTGGAAAGTAAATCTGAAGTCTTAAGATGTCTTTTCCGTAAAAAATGCAATAGAAAGAAAAAAAAATTCGTTATTTGTAATGAATTCAGGCCCGCTCCTGGAAATTACAGTTTTTACAGGATATCTCGGCAATCCCACCTGGGAATTTTAGGAGCTTACCCAAGTGTCATTCAACACATTCCAAAATGTCCCGCTTAGTAATAATTATCAACTTCTAGGTCAAAACCTAAATTTACCATACTATTCTTTCCTTCATATCTCATTAAACATTGATCCGAGCGAAAAAGTGTCAAGAACTTTTTTGTAGAGAATTTTATGTAGGTAGATTACTTGATTAAAAGATCTTTTTTGCTATGAGCCACCGTTTACGAGTTATTTAAGAAAAAAAATTAAAAGGGACTTTTACACCCCCCTCTTTCCGTTAGCTCCACCCCTATCCATCAGGACTTTCAGTATGTTGCTTCAGACACTATTCCCTATGCCAAAATACGCTTTTACACGAATTATTTCTCCTATATGGCAGTAGTTTGTTTTCGTTGATCGGGCTTTTATGTAATAATACCTTATCTACTGTATATTAATGTGACAAGGCAAATAAAGTATTGAGTACGAGTATCTATAGTATAATATAGGTATACATTTCAAACACTAGCCATGAGCTAAACTAAATTTTATTCAATATTATAAAAACTGCCAGTTACGTCGATATTTATGCTTATACTTTTTTCTTGCAGCTTTTGCAGCATCAGCTTTTTTCTTAGCAGCAGCTTCCTCTCTTTGTTTTTGAAGGTCTAGGAGGATTTTCAATCTCCTTGCTAGGAAATTTTCAGGATAGTTCATTGTGGGCGCCTTGATGCTTCCTGACTGCTCTTCAACATAAGCCAGGTCGTTGTCACTTCGTCGGAACTGAAACCATTCTTTTATTGTCTTGACCATTTTGCCGATGTTTGGAGGAGACACCTGTGGAAAAAGATAAGACTTCTATTGGATAATTTTAATACATATTTGTTTTACCAGCCCATATACGTCCCCAACACGGGACACAGGCCTCCCTTCGAAACACGAAGGGGATTTAGGCCATAGCACAGAACATATAGAGTTATATGTTCTGTAGGCCATATTCCACCACGCTGGCCCAAGGCGGGTCGTTGGACTGCTCGTCTTTTAAAAAACCGGCCAAGTGCGAGTCGGACTCACGCACGAAGGGATAATAACGGGCAAAAAAATGACGTAAGGGAGCCCCCTTAGGCATTTATTTTATTCTATTTTTTAGCATTTGTTGTTATAGCGGCAAAGAAATACATCATCTGTGAATATTTCAACTATCTAACTGTCACGGATCATAAGATACAGCCTCGGACACACTTATCTACTTATAAAAAACGGCAGATTTTTTTTTTTTTGTATGGGAGTCCCCTTAAATATTTATTTTATTCTGTTTTAGTATTTGTTGTTAAGTATATCGGCAACAGAAATACATCATCTTTGAAAACAACTGTCTAACTACTAACTATCACGGTTCATGAGATACAGCCAGGTGACAGACGGACGGAAGGACAGCGGAGCCTTAGAAATAGGGTCCCGTTTACCCTTTTATTTTGGTACGGAACCCTAAAAATGAATTTTCTTAGACGAGCGGGTTTCTTCACCATGTTTTCCTTCACCGTTGAATAAGTGATAATTAGAAATTCATACATACCTAAATCCGAAAAGACGAATTTAGTGATACAGGCCGCACCAGGATTTGAACCCGTAACCTTACGATTACAAGTCTGGCTCTTTATCAACCTATCACCGCTTATTTTAATTTATTTTGTGAAAATTAATGATGGATGTGACCTCCTTGTGATCAGTTTTCTGTGGATTTGAGTCAGTTAATTCGATAACAGGGGCTAAGGATAGCTCCGCATAAAAACCAAGATTGTGTATAAACAGCGACTGTTATTTTTTTTATTATAAGATGGGTTAACTCTTGACCTCAATCTTGACCATAAAGGTCAAAGATGAAGTCGACGATGGAGCGAGTTAACCCAGAATATGCCTATAAAGGAACTGATACTCCCACGCACCGACGGAACACAGCAAGCTGTTTGGCGTTGGACTTCAGTAGGAGAGCGAGTCAGACGGCCCTTTACAGAGCCTACCACACCGCATGAGACCATCCTCAGATTCAGAAAAAAATTTAGTGTCGTTGCCTGGGATGGATTACTAGGAGGCAGGTCTCATTTGTGCTTCCTTAGTGGCCTTTTACGACACACACGGAAAGAGATGGGGTGGTGTTATTCTCAACCGATCACCACACGGCTGTTACAGCGCCTAACATTAATTACTTACCTGAAATCGGTAGGTTTTTGACAGCGCGCCGTCTTCATCAGGTGGTGCCATTCTGGCAACCGGCTTTTCGATCGACTTTGAGTCAGGCGAGGATACTGATAATCCTAAAATAAGAATTTTAAAAAGTTCTAAAGTTATTCATTCTCAGAAAGTACAGTGCAAAACGAAAACGAATAATGTAGGTATATTGTTTAATTGTATGTCACCGCACCGTAACCACAAAACAGATAGGTAGGTACAGAAATCAATCAATGAACAAGCAACGCACACATGAGTCATATAGAATCAAAGGTTGCAATCTGACGTTTATAGTAAAAATGAGCTGTGAATGTGGCAACACTTAGAATTTTAAATACTTTCTACCATTATTCACAATTCGTTTCAAAGATGGCTATTTCCTATAGAAAAACCACTTCAAAGTAGGTATGAAATCAGTTTCAAATTCTGCAATCTGTAAAATTTTAACTCATTTAAAAAAACTGTTGTCTGAAATAAAACATTATTGCATATTGTATAAGGTAGGTTCGCCTATGATCGGATGTTTTTTTTGCAATTTTGAGGTAAGTCAATATTGAATTTTTTTTTGTGGCTCCTATTAGCACTATCTTTATAAATTGTAGTGTAAAAAGTTGGCAAAGAAACATACTTTTATCGCTAATTTTGTGACTTTCTTACATCTATTATTTTTTTTATTATACGTGAGGAAAGTACAGATATATTTTTGCTAGCCGTGCTTCAGAAAAGCACGGCGTTGCCAAAGTTCGGACTAAACAATAACTTCAAGTCTATTGACTTTAACATTAAGGTTCACAATAAAAAAGCATCCGATCTTAAGCTACACCAACATATTTCGATAGGGTTCACAAATTCCTTGTGGTTGGGCGGAACTAACGATTTTTTTTAATTGATAATTTTTTTAGTCCGATCTTTCCTCCATTTGCTATCCTAAGCAAAATTTTGGTTCTCAAACTTTTCTGTACCCGCGAAAGGGATTTTTAATTTTTTGCGGTAATGTCGGGTCATGCTGATAGATAAAATGGATATCAGCAGTGATTCAAAGTATTTAAAAAAATAGATAATTTATTGAAATATTTTTTATTCTAATCAGTCGTTCTGCTACAATAAGCATAATAAGCAATACTTATCTTAAAAATCACATCTTTATAAAAACAAAAATACTTTGGCTTCTACATAATAAAGAAAAACTTAAAAAACTGGGTATGCCATACATCTGAGATGCCGCATAATTTGACAGTTCCTTATTCCTGACCTTCTCCACCGCCGCTTGCAAATCTTCTTTGGTGTAAGCAGTTGGCCGAAGTGAGCACCTCTGATACTTTGACGATGACATATTTAATCTGTAAGCCAAATATTCGTTATGAAATAAACCATTTGCTAAATTATACTTAATGAATAATTTAAGCGGCTTAACTCATGTTAACAAAAATTATGAATTTTTTTATAAAATTTATTTATTATTATTTGTATCTCTCCTATGGGAAATCACGGCACGGAGGCCGGTCCTTTTGGAAGGCGTGCGTGGGGATACAGATCCAACACGTAGAGGCCCCTTTTATTATTATTATTTTTCTTATTTGGATTGGCCGCTGAATTATGTAGAATTTTTAATAGGTATCATTTTAACAATACAATACAATATACTTTATTTGCACACAAGGAAACTTAAACAAGACAAAACAAAGAACTAAGTAAGTGTACAACAAGGCAAAGAACAAAGAACTAAGTGTAGCCACCGATATAAGTTTTTTATATCTCTATTTCAACAGACATACCTAATATAATTGTGAGTAAAATTTGTAAAAAACAATGCAAGGTATTTTAGAAATTACGGAGTTTAAATACTTTTGAGTAAAATATCATATAACGTAACAAGCTTTAATTTGTAATTGTTAATATGCAATGGCTTAAACAACATCATTTCTTATTATATGGCAAGCTATTTTTTAATTTAATGTGAACAGATTTAAGCCGTAACGTAGTTTTCGACAATAATTATAATGCGAAGCAGCACAGCGGCGTAACAAAGCATTAGAGCAAATGAACTGGTTCTTAATACAAGTATTTGCAATAATAGATACGAATCCCAAGCAAGTTAAGTATAAGTATATTCGTTATTTAGTTAGTCGTTATAAAACTTTGAGAACCACTGTAGATTTTTTTGAAACCTAAAATCGGATGATTGTGATCCGATGTTTGGAAAAACAACCTAAGACCGGATCTAAGATTGCAGGCGACGTAGGTAAAATCCAAGACAATTAAATGAGAAAGCATTTGTAAATTCTAGGCAAAAACATATCCTAAAAGCAAAAAAACAATAATTACTTACCTTAACACCACAAATAATTTATGGAGGAAAGTCCGGATCTTGGTATCTTTCTCTGAAATCGGCACTTTTTCTTCTGAGGTCCTATACACACGTCCAACCCTTAGTAACGTTTTCCGCCAAATGCGGGGAGGGGCAGAATAGAATGGCGAAGAATGTAGTGATACCACATGCGAAAAATATCACTTAATTTGGGCCATATTATATTTATCCGATCTTACGTTACATCCGAACTTAGGCAACCCTACCTTATGTATTAGTGTCCTACCTACTTAACTAAAAGTAATAATGTTTACAATACATATTTAAGTTTACGATGAATAAGTTATTTGTATGTAATACTTCTTTTGACATTTGCCAATAATCACCCATATTGCCGCCTTAGATTCTGTACGACTCACATAACCCCTGGTCTGTGGCCAAGCCCGTTTCGGGCTCTCGCCAAATATGGATTGTCTGTGGCGCGGCCCGTTTCGGGCTCCTATATATTTTGTTTAAAAAATCAGTTAAATATACACTCTGTCTCTTTTATTCTTATTTGGACGTATAGCCGTTGAAACAAGACAACTAGCAAACCATCACATGAATGTCAGTTAGTGTTAAAAACCGCGAAATCGGCATTCGTCGTTGGTCTGTTTCAAGACGCGCACGGTTTTATGTCTTTGGTGTGTTTTGAGAACAAAAACAAGTCAAATATCCATCCGGAGCCTTCTATTACTGAAAATATAACTAAACTTTCATAACAAATTATAATAACGTGTTTTACTAATGGTTTTGAACAAAAAAACAGTAATCAAAACAGCAGTCTAACAAAGGGCCATGTTATTCCTGCACATTGTATTAGCTTTTCTAACCTTAAACCTGATTCAAAACACCATGTCTTCTATAGAAATTGTAATTAATACTATCAAGTTTTGCTATAAAATGCTTAAACACGATAACCTTGCATATTATTATTGTTTTTGTGACTAAAACTGGCAATGGACACTGCGCGGCCCGTTTGTGGTCGCCCCACAGACAGGGCGCGGCCCGGATCGGGTCACGCCACAGACCGAGTTTGTTGATTCAAAATGGCCGACTGTGTCGGTTTGCATAGTATGGATACGCCAAGAGCGGCTTAGAATTATTATTAATATTATTAAATTAATACTATTTTTAATATTAATATTAATTTTTATTATTTTTATTAATATTATTAAAGTAGGTAAGACCAATGTGGGCTTAGCACCTTGACTGTTTACTTAGCACCTTGCTGATTGCATTGTTTTACTAATAAATTTTACAAAAATGAACTAAATTGTATACTTAATATCACATAATGTTAAGTTAAAGTACTAAAAAATAAAATAAGCTATAATTTACAGTTACTAATATTTCGGTTCACATTTAAAAAAAAGTCGCATCCATACTTTCCTACCCTACCATTAGTATTAAAGTAGTATTTTTGTGTATTTTACACTTAAAATATCTCAGTGATTTTGTTAGAGAGGAATATGTTGTTATTGTTTCAGTTTGTCACAAATATATTGAAGTTATTGGATCATAATATTTTTCATTACTAAACATAGTGACAATTATGCTTAAAGAATATTTGTAAAGGTAGTCATTTGTGTCAGCAAAAAAGACAAATTTTTATTCAAATTTTAAAAAGAAAACATAGAACCTAACAACTTGTGTCGTTTTTTTATCTAAAGGTAATAAACCAAACTTATTGATTTAAATAAAATAATAGACCAAAATAGTTCAGTCACACCAAAATAGATATGTAAATTGACCCCACTTGGCACAGTTTTTTGTATAGAACAATTAAGGCCCGTCACTTCAAACAGTTTTATAAGCACTTTTTTCTATTACAGTATGTGTTACTGTTCTGTTATTATAATTTATACTAGTAAAAGGCTTGTAAATAACAAGAATAAGAATCTCTTACCATATTCATTATTTTAATACACCCAAAAATACACAAAAAAATTTAGTACTCTTGTTTCCTTGGCATCTGTACACCAATACTACAAGGTAAATGGCACAGTGGTATGGATGATTACATGCCAAGTTTAATTTAAAAACAGTTTTTAACGAAACAGAGATTCTAAATACATCAATACTGAAGAAATTGTCGTTTTAGAAAAATAGTTGACCTGGAAACCCCTGTCAGTGGAGAGGCCCGAAACGGGTTCCACAGACAAGCCTAGGATCCATGTTTTATTGCCACAGAGGAGGGGATAAGACACTGCTCACGGACACGAACACGATATCGGGGACCAGTCTAGACCAGTGCGAGCGCGAGTGCCCCGCTCAAGGACGCGAGCGTGTGCGTCACCGAGCGTAGGTATGAAACTAGGACTAAGTATTAGAGATGCACCGAATAGTGTTTTTGCCGAATAGGTATGGTAAAAGTTGGTAGGTACTTACTTCGTTGGTAGGTACTTATTCGGTGATATACTATAAAGTATAATTACATTAGATTATACTTTATTGTAGCGCCCCCTCAGTGTTAGAGAAAAACTGTTAAAATTGACAAATGAGTAGCATTTTTTGTGACTCTTTGTGAAAATACCTAATACGACTGGCAGTAAAGATCACGCACACTACGCACGCGTTCAAAAAAAAAAAGATGCGTTTATAAATCATTATCTAGTATGTAGTTCAAAAACTAACGGGGCGTATGGAAATACAAAAGTTTGTTTTTCAACCATATTATTCTAAGACTTACTTGATAAAAATCTATGAGATTGTAGGAAAAGAGGCTTCAATTCTTGTCTCAAGGATTTGGCGCCCCCATGATACTGCCGCCCGGGGCAAGTGCCCCGGTTGCCCCCTTTAGATCCGGGGCTGTATACTATAACTACACACACAAATCTACAACTACAAATTGTACAGTCGCTGTATGTAATTTTACTAGTGAAATTTTAATGTTACGGTTTTTACAATTTTTCGGTGACGTATACAATTGATACAGACGCTCCCGTCGCTGCGGGCCACGCAAGTTAGGTTCCTCTGAAAAAATGCTATAAGTGACACTTTTCCTGGACTCCATAGATAGGTTTCTCCCTCTGAGCTACTTTTTTATACAAAAGAGGTCTGTTTGAGAAGCTATAAAAGCATACTCGAGATACATGGAGGGCTTTAATTTTCAGACGAGCAATTGCTAAACCTGAATATTCAATTTTGTTTTACTTGAAATTTGTGAAAAAGTGACGGAAACGAAAACGAAAATGCACTTTTTGCCTGCTTTTTGTATGAAAATAGTCTTCACGTTTTCACAGTAAAACAAAATTTATTGATTCGATTAAAAATTCAGGTTTAGCACTTGCTCGTCTGGAAATTATAGCGCTCCGTATCTCGGCTATGCTTTTGTAGCTTCTCAAACAGACCTCTTTTCTATGAAAAATCGTGCAATATCCTTAGGCGTGTAGCTCAGGCCAGCAGACCCACGGAATTTAAACAATGAATTTAGGTATTCTATGTATGCCAATACACAGTGCCTTCCTAGTGCCTATTGATGCCAAAAGAACCATATCTAGTGCCATCATAGTTTAAAAAATATAGGTCGTTGTTTGTGGGTCTGCTGGACGGATATCAGCCTAGCAGACCCACCTCTCGTACACGGAAACGGCTAAAGTTAGAGACATGGTTCTAGTTCTAAGCTTTAATGCTTTACTTGGTGCCATCGAGAAAAAAGTTTCAAACCTAGTGCTTCAAGCGTTTCGGAGCTATAAAACGATCTTGGTGTGCCTGCTGGGCGGAGGTTCAACGCAGCAGACCCACCTCTCGTACACGGAAACGGCTAAAGTTAGAGACATGGTTCTAGTTCTAAGCTTTAATGCTTTACTTGGTGCCATCGAGAAAAATGTTTCAAACCTAGTGCTTCAAGCGTTTCGGAGCTATAAAACGATCTTAGTGTGCCTGCTGGGCGGAGGTTCAACGCAGCAGACCCAACACGATAGCTCCATAACTAGAAGGTAATTGGTATGAAATCTCATATCAACGTTTAGTGTGTAATTAGTGCCTTAGCTAAACATAAAAATATCTGTTTAATTTGACTTCCAAACATAACAAATAGCCTCTGAAAGTTCTCCATACATTTTAACAACCGAGGTACAGTCACGCTCAAAACTTAATTTATTAGGTTACATATGCCAACATATTTTTTGAATGGGGTAATAAACTGCCAATTTCTCACTTCAGATGTCGCCTCTGTTGACTGACCCTAAAATTTTACGTGTAGCTGTCATTCTCCATATTAGTTTCGTAAAAAAACAATTTATTTATAGTAAATTAATGAATTTTGACAATTTGCACAGCTATTAACTGCAAAAATACGGTGTATATGTATTCCCCAAAGATCCAAAAAAAAAGTTTAAAAAAAGTAGCTTTTCTTTTACTCAACTCTTCTTTCAATTGAAGTACACATCTTTGTAATTTGACTTTAATTTGAGTAATTATTTCCGCAAAAAAAATAAAAAACACTTGCTCGCAATCTAAATAAAATGACAGCGCCGCAGCTTGACACGGAACAGTCAACAATGCTGCCACCTCTAAAGAGCTTTTATACCCCCATTCGTAATCGTTCATGTATCCTAATAGTAATTAACTACATACCTATTATATAGATATACCAACTTATTTTATAAAAAGGTAAAAGGCGACTAGGCAATAATTTAAAAAAAAAATAGGCTACGCATCTGCATGTTGCTTTCCCAAACCAATAGATGGCGCTACTGTTTTAGGATGCGTTGTCTCACAATAAGATTGTTAATGCATTTAAGACTATGCGCGGCCTATGCGCTAATAAAGGGTAGATGACTTTCAGCACTTGACTATGGTTTAGGTAAATCGTCAGATGGCTTAACAGCGCGAGCTTCCGGGTGCGAATCCCGATCGTGTCAAAAATGTTTCACCACTTTTTTTTGGATAATAATAAGAAAACACTATAGTTTAGGATTTTAAAGATTTTTTCAAAAAAATTATAAATTTTAACACGGGTTCTTATCACTTTTTATATGCTTAGTTGAGGTGATATATGTACACAAATCGTGGTAAGAACCAGCGTTAAAATATATAAAAATTGTAAATTTAAACCTGTTTTGAAACTTTCTTTTTTATTTATGATGTGATAATTATCAGTTGAAATTAAAATCTGTATGTTTAGTGAACATTAGTTATGAGACATTAATTAGTGAGTAATTAATTACGGTTTGAAAGGTTATCATTTATTTATAACAATCAACGTCGGTAGTATAAAATATCAAAATACGTCGCGTCGTCGGCGCAGCGGCACAGTGCGGTGGCGCGGTGATAGTGCGGGGCAATGCGCCATCTATGATTTTCTGATAGAAGTTTTTCGTACCTAAATTTTGAAATTCACACGCATTCTTGTCGAATTCTTCGTTATAATTTTTTTTCGTATAATCTATTCGTTTAGCAATAAAAAACCAAAAATAAATCAAGAGTAAAAATGTTTTTTTGATTAAAATGCTTTTCTTTAAATGCTCTAAAATACAGTATCTAAGGACAAAAATAAACATAAAATAAACCAAACTCAATTACATAATTTATATGATATTAACGTAACCATTAAAAAACATTTTTCAACTCTTAAAATTTTTAGTCCCAATCTTATACACAGTCACATAGTAGGTACCGAGATATATTTGTATTCTGAATATAAGTTAAGACGATAACGCACACCTAATAAAACCTGAAGATATATTTTTATCATATAACAAAATTAAACTACGTAATTTTTGATTTAGGTACTTAGCGCTTAAACTGTGCTAATAAGTTGATATGACCTTAATAGTACATAAAAGGTCACTTGGTGGACAAAAATCACCTTTACGAACATTGAAAATAAAATACAAGCTTGTAAAAAAGACATTTAATCCATATTGTATCAACAATGACGTAAAAACTATTAATTATGTACGCGACTGTATTCATTTTGAAATGTATGCAGAACTTTCAGAGGCTATTTGTCATGTTTGGAAGTCAAATTAAACAGATATTTTTATGTTTAGCTAAGGCACTAATTACACACTAAACGTTGATATGAGATTTCATACCAATTACCTTCTAGTTATGGAGCTATCGTGTTGGGTCTGCTGCGTTGAACCTCCGCCCAGCAGGCACACTAAGATCGTTTTATAGCTCCGAAACGCTTGAAGCACTAGGTTTGAAACTTTTTTCTCGATGGCACCAAGTAAAGCATTAAAGCTTAGAACTAGAACCATGTCTCTAACTTTAGCCGTTTCCGTGTACGAGAGGTGGGTCTGCTGCGTTGAACCTCCGCCCAGCTGGCACACCAAGATCGTTTTATAGCTCCGAAACGCTTGAAGCACTAGGTTTGAAACTTTTTTCTCGATGGCACCAAGTAAAGCATTAAAGCTTAGAACTAGAACCATGTCTCTAACTTTAGCCGTTTCCGTGTACGAGAGGTGGGTCTGCTGCGTTGAACCTCCGGCCAGCAGGCACACCAAGATCGTTTTATAGCTCCGAAACGCTTGAAGCACTAGGTTTGAAACTTTTTTCTCGATGGCACCAAGTAAAGCATTAAAGCTTAGAACTAGAACCATGTCTCTAACTTTAGCCGTTTCCGTGTACGAGAGGTGGGTCTGCTGGGCTGATATCCGTCCAGCAGACCCACAAACAACGACCTATATTTCTTAAACTATGATGGCACTAGATATGGTTCTTTTGGCATCAATAGGCACTAGGAAGGCACTGTGTATTGGCATACATAGAATACCTAAATTCATTGTTTAAATTCCGTGGGTCTGCTGGCCTGAGCTACACCCTTAGGCCGTGTTGATGTGTACCTACACTACATTCCAGTGGAAATTCTATACCTCCCACGCTAACTTAGAATGCCTTTTGCTAATGATTCTGTAATCAAAATCATGCGCAACTTTTGGCGCGGAAATACGTATGTGACGCATTACCTCCCATGGCTTCGGCCGCGCGAATTAGGTTTCTCTATAAATCAATAAATGCTATGAAAGTGATTCTCTGCCTTTTTCCTGGTCTCCATCAATCGTTACCAGCTCCCTCAGAGCTACGCTACAGTATTTACCAGTAAAACTCTTCAAGGTCCGTAGTATATCAGGAACGTTGAGATCAAAGGTCCACGGAGTTTTTTCTTTACGTGAAGGGGCTCTTTCGCCATGACGCTCGTGCCCATGGTGTCTAATGTATGGTCGAAGCTCTGTTGGTATATCATCGAATGATGCTTCAAAAGCTGCTTCGTGTCGTGAAATGCAAGTTTGGACCATAATACTTAGAATCATGGCTTCTGAAATGACAAAATGACTGCGTAAGGCGCTGTTTGATACACATTGGACGGGAAGACGTAAAATTAACCTTTTTTTTATAACGGATGGGTTTGCTCTTGACCACAATCTAGCTTAGGGGGCGGAGATGTGGTCGAGGATGTAGCAAGCTCACCCAAAAGATGCCTATTCACTCGAACTTTAAAGAGATCCGGTTGTATGAGCCCGGAAACACAGACGCAGGCAAAAAAATGAATCTCCTATAAAGGTTTGTTTCGTCCGTCACTTTGTCTTCAGGCGGATTCTTTCTAAATTTTGACAGCTTTAAAGCTATTCTAAACAGCGCCTTACAGTTCAACCTTGTGGTGATCGGTTGAGAATAAATAACACCACCCCATCTCTTTCCGTGGGTGTCGTAAGAAGCGACTAAGAAAACACAAATGAGACCTGCCTCCTAGTAATCCATCTTAGGCAACGACACCTCAATTTGTTCTGAATCTGAGGTGGCGTCCTATGGTCTCATGTGGTATGGTAGGCTCTGTGAAGGGCCGTCTGGTTCGCGACCACCCTCCTACCGAAGTCCGACGCCAAACAGCTTGCTGTGTTCCATATATACCTAATAGAAAAATATGATAGAAAAACAGTTGCAAAAACTGTCATTAAAGTAAAGCTCCTTTAAACGTTTTGCCGTTCTTGTTTACATCAATAAGACGGAAAAGGACAATAAGGGACGGTTGTCTTCACTAGGTAACCCGTAAGCAATAAAATGGCTTATAAAAATGTTTCTCTATAATCTTACCCATCTTACCAAATATAAGACATTTCATTTTGTTAAAATTTATTTTGTTGATCGTTTTCCTATCTCTGTTCCCACATCTGCACAAGCTATCTCAAATGGTCAGGCGTGTAATTATCGAATTATGCTATCTACATGCACAGACTGCACAATTAATAATTGGATCTGAAATTGTGATTTTCTTTAATTTCACACGTAAGTTGATAATGATAGGGTAAATGTGGGATAGATGCCCAACCTCTACAAATGCGCTTGTAAAACAAAAACGATAAGTATTCAAAAATATAATGACCTTGTAATGATTAGTGTAGTTATTGATGAAGAAAATAAAGTAGATTATTTTATATAATCTCCTTTATTTGTTTTGTAATAAACGAAACAATAAAGTTCTATGAATGAGGATAGACGCCTAATGTGTGGGTTAGATGCCGCAACGAGAATATGAACTGGAGGATAGTTGTCCTGAACTGGAGGATAGTTGCCCTGAGGGAGTAATGAAAGAATATATATTTTTTTAAACTTTAATCGACCTTAATCAAATGGCACAATCAACTTTGGTAAGTATTAAATTAAAATCGTAGTCTTTAAGTATAAATCATTAAAAGTTTTCTTAACTTAAATCAATGGCACAAAAATTTTCTTAACTTTAATCAATGGCACAATCATTTTAAACTTTAATCGACCTTAATCAAATGGCACAATCAACTTTGGTAATTATTAAATTAAAATCGTAGTCTTTAAGTATAAATAATTAAAAATTTTCTTAACTTAATGGTTATTAAATACTTAATGGTTATTAAATTGTTTTTTTTTTCATGTCGCAACTTTAAACGCTGACATTGATTACAATAATCTCCATACATAGTGCAGGTTTCGTGCAGCCACTTTTTACACATGACACACTGTATCTAGTCCACATTTAACTTTGTTTTCTCAAAATCTTCGAAACACTCCACACATTCATTTGTTGCGTCCGAAGAAGAGTCTGATGCAAGACTTTCTTTGTTGTCTTTATAATTTTGTTTTGCAGCTTTGCGGAGAGGACGCTGAATTCTGTTAACTCTCTTTGACTGATCTCTTTCTTTATTTCTATTTATTTCAGCTCTTTTTTCGAAATCAGACTCATTTTCTTTTTCTGAATCATCCGAATCACAGGTCGAACTTTCATCTATCTCATCTGAAGCTGCTTTGGCCTTTTTTTTCTGTCTGTTAGTTTTGGTTGATAAGTTTGGAGTACTTTTTCCTTTACTTTTTTTATTTTTATTTGCAGGGGTTGTCTCATCTGAATTTGCTTTAGCCCTTTTTTTCATAGCTGTCCTGGGCTGTTCGCTACTTTTGCATGGTAGGTTAGGAGTAGCTTTTCCTTTAATTTTTTTGTTAAAAAGATCAGCTGTTTCTTTTTCTTCAAACGAATTATCCGAAACACTGGTCGAACAGCCCTCCTCTGTGTCTTCTGAATCTGCTCTAGTCCTCTTTTTCGTTTTACTAATTTTGCTGGAGAGATTACGAGAATCTTGAATTTTATCTTTTTTAGCCTTAATATTTTCCTTGGTAGTCAATACTGCAGCTGATTGCTTTCCTCTTTTGTATAAAGGCACCGGAATTATAGGTACGGGAGAACATTCTTGTAATAACTTGCTTGGCGTCTCCTTAGGTAACTCTGCACTGGACTGTTGGTCAAGCAAAGATGGAGAATTGGCAGCATATGGCTTTTCTGTCAAAGTCTCAATATTTATAATCTGATTTGTTGGCGTAGAACTTCGCATTTGAGCCAATGTTGGGCTCACACGAATCTCGTCATCCAAACATGCCAAAGGTTGGTTATTATTTGAGGGAGCAGGTAAAGGCTGATTACTACACGATGGAGCATATGAAGGACCAGGCAATTGTGATATGTCATGTGTAACAGCGGAAACATTTTCCTGATCATTATGTGGTTGGGATTTTGAAGATAAATCAGAGATGGCAAAGAAGCTATCTGGAACAGCCAAAGGATTAAATGGATAAATCCCGCAAGCCCTAAACCCGGAAACAGCATTTGAGGGTGTTGCCGCACGTATCCATGCATTGCCAATCAGTTTGCCAGCAACTGCCCGATTAATTTTTCTGTCTTTATTTGCAAGCATCCAGTTTTTAGTCTCCGCTGCGTAAAATGTTTTGAAGGGCTTAAAAAAACTGCGGTCTAAAGGCTGTAAGGCTTGAGTGCTGTGACTTGGCAAACAAAAGAGAATTATATCATTTTTCTCAGCAGTCTCTAACATATCTGCCGAATTTGTGTGAGAAGAATGTCCATCTAGAAGCAAAAGGACTTTACCTTGAGGCTTTCGAGGAACAAAATGTTGCACTAGCCATTTCTGAAATAACTCCGCGTTAACGTAAGCGGACTTTTTGTTCATGTAAACCTCTGATCCAGGAGGAAGTCCATCTTGAAACTCTGGCTTTCTAATTACTCCTTTTATAATAACAACTGGAGAAAGGAAATTTCCAGCGGCATTACAGCAAGCTATTACTGTCATCGTCTCACCTTTTTCTCCAGACGTTACAGAGTGAACTAATTTTGCACCTTTTGTAGCAATGACTTTGCCGGGTTTATTATTTAATTGGACACCAGTCTCGTCTATATTAAATATACGTTCTGGCTTGTCCAGCAAATCATGTTCTGTCAAAACTTGAAGCAAGAGCTCAAACATCTTATTTACTTCTTTCCGATTAAGTCCCTGAGCTCGAGCAAGGGATAAACCTTCAGCTTGTCGAACGGTAAGTTCTGTATGCCGTTCCATAAAAGAGCGCAGCCAATGATGTCCAGCTCTGCGACTTTCTTGGTCAAAATTATGTCGAATGCCAAGTTTTTCGGCAAATTCAAAAGAAAGTCTCCGTAACATATCACGTGTTACTGGAAATCCCGCTGCCTCTAACTTTTGAATGTGTGTGACGAGCCGCTTTTCATTGTCGAAATCCAAAGTCGGGTGTTTCCCTATAAATAAATCCATGTGAATGTTAAAATATAAGGCAAAAATAATTAAAATATAATAATAATCTATATTCAATTACTATTATAAAATGTACTTCATTAGTAAGTAGGTACCTAATGTAAATTTTTGCGTGTCTTGTTTTTCAAATCGTCTTCTTAAAGTTCTAGAAGGAATCCCGTACCGCCGAGATATTTCATTTATAGGGCATTGGTTTTGTCTCAACTCTTCAAAGGCAGCTTTAAGAGCATCTTCAGTCCATACGGCTCGTGGCTGAGTACCTATTTTGCGCACGTATTTACGTGGCATGTCTGTAAAAAAGAACAAAATATATATAAAATTCATTATGGGATAGATGCCTCTAAGGGCATCTATACTCACAGATAGTGAGGCATCTATCCTTTTCCTTAGGGATAGATGCCTTCAAGGTTACAAAACAACGCATATTTAAACATACCTAAATTACATTAAAATTGATTTATTTGATATATTAACACACTATAAATACAAAAAAAACATCACTTACCTCATAACTTTGAAAATTCCGAGCGCGTAAAAGTTATACCTAACAAAAATTCGTAAATTTTTCGCCGTCGACAAAGTGTTTGGCGCCAAAACTCTTGATGCGTCCGTCCAAGCCAAATTCTCAGCGTTGACTGGCGGGAGGGCGGGGGTACGCTTGTATTTAAACAAAAGACTAAGAGTGTATTACTCGCACAAGCCGCTACGTGTCTACTTAGGCGTCTATCCCACTAGGGCATCTATCCCACATTTACCCTAACACTCAGACATTTTTTTTTGTCCTTACATTACGAAGACAGACAATATAAAAAAAACAATTTCCCCATTCACCCCACTTGTTTTTAGGGTTCCTTACCCCTTACCCTATTACTAAGGCTCCGCTGTCCGTCCGTCCGTCCGACCGTCTGTCACCAGGCTGTATCTCATGAACCGAGATATACACATCAACACTGTCTACGGATATTGCACGATTTTTCATACAAAAGAGGTCTGTTTGAGAAGCTATAAAAGCATAATCGAGATACATGGAGGGCTATAATTTTCAGATGAGCAAGTGCTAAAACTGAATTTTTAATTCTAGTCAATAAATTTAGGTTTACTTGAAATTTTTGAAAACGTAACGGGATTAAAAATTCAGGTTTAGCACTTGCTCTTCTGAAAATTATAGCTCTCCATGTATCTCGAGTATGCTTTTATAGCTTCTCAAACAGACCTCTTTTGTATGAAAAGTCGTGAAATATTCCTAGACTGTGTTGATATGTGTAATTAGACAGATGACATTTTCACAGATGATGTATTTCTATTGCCGCTATAACAACAAATACTAAAAAACAGAATTAAATAAATATTTAAGGGGCTCAAATACAAATAGCGTGATTTTTTTCGGTTTTTATTGATAAGTCTGTCCGAGCCTGTATCTCATGAACCGTGATAATTAGACAGTTGAAATTTTCACAGATAAGTATTTCTACTGCCGCTGTAACAACAAATACTAAAAAATAGAATGAAATAAATATTTAAGGGAGCACCCATACAAAAAAACGTGATTTTTAAGCCGTTTTTATAGATAAGTCTGGCCGAGGCTGTATCTCATGAACCGTAATAGTTAGACAGTTGAAATTTTCACAGATGATGTATTTTAACTGTCTCTTTAACAACAAATACAAAAAAATAGAATAAAGTGAATACAGGGGCATCCCATACAACAAACGTGATTTTTTTGCCGTTTTCATAGGTAATGGTACGGAACCCTACATGCGCGAGTGCGACTCGCACTTGGCCGGGTTTTTTTTATTTTGTCTGTTGAAGGGGTAAGTTAAAAAGTCATACAGGGTGTAAGGGACAGCTTAACAAGTACTTAAATGGTGGAAAGTCCCTATAACTTTGATCGAATACTTAAAAAAAAAACTGTTTATTTTCAGACAACCAAGATCCATTTGTGTTAGTAAAATACTTAAAACTATTGTTAGTACTTAAATTCTAATAGCGATTTCGTTACTTTAATTAAATGACCGATCAGCGGACAGTCTCCACTCTCGGCGATCTCCTTCAGGACACTGTTACTGCTCCCGCGCACTCTGCTCAGCAGTGAGCCCGCCTTCTTGCGCAGGATAGCGCTAAAGCTGTCTACCTCCGCGTGGGCAAACATAGCAGAGGCGCTGTAAAAGCGCGGGAGCCGTAACAATGCCCTGAAGGCGTTATTATACTGGACGCGCAAGGCACTGTGCGACTTACTGCAAGTCATTATTTTTTCCCGAAAACGTCAAGTAATTGAATTTTCGTTGGGTATTTACCTATTTTTGGGTATTTACCTGTACTACGCAATGTAATGTGAAACTGTTGTTGAAAGTTGCACTCTGTTAGTTACTTTTTGTTTAATTGGTGTTACGGTCTACGTTTTCTCGTTTGTACTAACTGTGAGGTATGCCTATTCTACTTACATTGTTTTAAATAATGTGAATTAAAACTATTGTGCGCCATCGAATTCTTAAGAAAAGAAGCAAAAATATCTTTATTTCTACTTTGAGGTTCATTTAAAAAAACTAAGGGTATCACAGATCTTCCATCTCTCTTAAAACTTATCTAGTTCATGCTTAAGGCGACTACAACACCCGATAAAGGCAGCACACATAGGAATAGTGCCATCTCCGTCTTTCAACAGGCCTGGGCCAGCAGTGCGAACAGTGTCGATACACAAGTTTACGGACTATGAAAGCGTGCGTAAAAACATGTTCGAAAGTTAGAAAAATGAGATTTATGGAAAGGTAACAGCTTAAATCGCAAAATACTTTAACTACTTGTCGAGAGTGTTCAATCACGAACATTTTGATAGCAAATTCGAGTTCCTGTGTGCATTTTACTATCGTCTTTACAGCTTAAAAGATACAAATATTGGGTATTTAGAGGTGACTTTGTGAGCTTTTTCTATCGAACCAAAAGTGCTGAATCATGTTTTCAGCAAGAATCTTATCTAGTTTATGTCCTGAATATTACCGTAGTATTTTTTTCTTCGATTTAATGCAGTGCGTCATGCTTATCTACGCATCATAAAATCGTAATTTAGGTGCTGTAGTCGCCTTAAAACTTATCTAGTTCATGATTAAAGATGTGGTCATATGAAATACACTAAAGCCCGTATTACAGAATGAGACTCAAGTCTTGATCTATACTTAGTAGGGTTATCTATACTTAGGCAGAAGGGTCAAAAGAACGAATGCGTATGTATGTATTTAAATCGTTTAATGCAGGGGTCCCCAAACTTTTTCAGTACGCGGCGCACTTATAACATCAGTATTTAATTTTGGTCTCGGCGGCGCCCTAACTTACCTAGACAGTTAAAAAAGATAGACACAGACGAAAGAAATAGGTAGGTACAATGATGCTTGTTATGTAGATAGGCACAAAAATTTAAACATCCACATTAAGAAGTTGAGTTTTTTTTCTATTCATTAGATCTCAATTAAAACAAAAACAGCTACCTACTTAGTCAATGTGATAGGTTGATTTTTCTGATTTCCACACGTCTTTCAAATCGTTGGAGTATTTATTTTGTACCCGCCAATCTTTATGGTACAGAGGGGCGCCTCGAGGATCGCCTCACGGCGCTCGCGCTCCTCTGTACTGTCTACGGCGCACTAGGGCGCCGCGGCGCACAGTTTGGTTTAATGTATGTTTGTATGTATTTCATGTAATCTTGACTTGTTTTAAGTGGAATCCTGAATGTCCTATAAAAAAAAGATTTTTTTCTATTCTATTCTTAAGTATTGACTGTCTCTATCACTATCAAAATGACAAAGATTCAAGTATAGATTTCATTAGCTACTCAAGTATAGATCAGAGTCTGAGTCGCGTTCTGTAATACGGGCCTAACATTACAATTTAAAAAGGGTTTCGATTGTTCAGTATGTTTGTGTTTTTGAGGTGAATTTAAAAAGTGTTGTTGAGCAATATACTTAAATCAGGGCTTGAATAACCGAAAAAATATCGGTTAAAACGGTTAGCAGCAGTATGACGTCATACCTTTTTAGGTACCTGTAAATAACGGTACCGTTATTTTCCGGTAGCTAAAAATTTCGGTAGCGAAATTATTTGGTAGCGCTAAGTAACGGTATCGTTATTTTTTAAATTACTAAATAAAGGTTTTCTTTACACCCCACCCTGCCGGCAACGTCGCGCTGGCGTTTTTTCGGTATACTTACCAAAATAATTTCGGTGACGGTAGCGATAAAAATAAAGGTATAATATCATTGTAAAATGATAAAGATATCGGTATAACCGGAAGCGTAACCGTAATTCCTAACCGTTTTGACTCTACCTTTAAATTGATACGGTATATAAATTTTATACCTGTACCATACCGTTATACCTTAACCGTTTTCAAGCTCTGACTTAAATACCTTTTTTATTATTATCCCCTTTTCACTTCTTAAGAGGTACCGAAGAATCAATTACTCCCTGTCACCCAACTGCCGTACGTAAATCTTAACAGCGCAGATAGTAAATCCTGCCATGCTACCTTATTATGCTGCGAATCCTGACACCGACAGAATCTTTATCTTTTGCTCCGACGTAGATAGAATGTTACCCACGTAGATTTATTACCTTTTTACAGAGAGGTTGTGTGCAACGTTAGCTAAAGTGATCGCATTGGATTCGTAAATTATGATTCCATTCTAATATTTTATTTAAAAAAAAAACTTTCGAAAAATAATAGAACCAACTTCAAAAAAGCGAAAAATAAATACAATATCATTTGATGTGCTATGTAGTACCTACCTACTAACAGAGCTGTTTGAATTTGAAGTCGGTGCGAAGGTGGCCTATCAAACTTAATTTTCTTGGCACCGACTTCAAAAAGCTCTGTAGGTAGGTACCTACAAAGCACATCAAATGATATTGTATTTATTTTTCGCTTTTTTGAAGTTGGTTCTTTTTTTTTAAGTTTTTATTTTTCCATTTTTAGTGCAAATTATTACCTCTTCGTTTTTTGAAGTCGGTTAGTAAAACGAAGTGTTTTGAAAAGTTTAAGCGAATTTTTGATTTTTTGATTTTTTGATTTTACATACATACAGTTTAAACTGAGAACCCCCCTTTTTGAAGTCGGTTAAAATACTAAAACCTTCTCCTAAATGTAACAAATACTCTTCTGAAAACCGCATCTAAATCTGTTCAGGCAAACGCGAGATAATCGCGGACAAACATACATACATACAAACATACATACATACATACATACAGGTCAAACTGAGAACCTCCTTTTTTTTTGCATTCTGCCCGGGCCTTTCACCATTAGAATGCTTCATCAGAGATAATGTAGCATTCTAATGGTGAAATAATTTTTTAAATCGGTCTAGTAGCTTCGGAGCCTTTTCACTTCAAACAAACAAACAATCAAATCATTCCTCTTTATAATATTAGTATACATAGATGAGAAAGTAATTCTGTCTTTCTCTTTGTTAGTCTGTAGAAAGGTATGTTACGTTTTTACGCCTAAACCATTCCGGGGTCAACTGAGCCCACAGTCCGCTGAGCCCGCGGGCTCAGTTGACCATTACAATTTGTTTGTGAACGATTCGACCCACTCATCAGGAAACTCAGCCCGCGGGCTCAGTCAACCTCTATTTTACCGCTAAAGGGTCTACTCACTCCGCGGGCTCAATCGACCACTATTACTGCTAAAGCTGTCTACACAGCCCGTGGGCTAATTCGACCACTGTCTCCACGCATCAGGCAACTTAGCCTAATAAAATTTACCTAAGTTTATAAATAAATTATTTATTTCAGTTTTTTTTTCGTTTTCCTTAAGAGCAAAGACATTGACATGACATACATGTAAGTGAAAGAAAGCAAGATAGTCCCTGGTTTTAACTTTGTCCTCAGGCCCAGGAGCTCCCTTGATTTAAAAATTGTAAAATCAAAAGCGAAATATATTTATTTATCATCTTATGTAAATTAAATTATTATCCCTTCTATTGTAATGAATTATGTTTCGCTTAATAACGTATTAACTTGCTTATATAATGTCTAAAATCTTAATTATTCAATACACAACTCTAGGCAATTTTTTTGTTTTCAAATTCCGTTAACGATTTCATTAATTTTATCATTAGTTTTGATCACTTCGGTTTTTCTTTTACTGTAGTTAAAAAGGCCCATTAGGTTTGGTTCGCCAGCCTAAGTTGCGAAGGTCTGATGACAGTTGCTCTGTGTAAAAACTAGTGCCTTATTTTTTCCAAGATCAGACAGGCGGCTCTGTTCTCCCAAGTAAAGGCTTGTGACGCGATCAGGAAAAAACGCTTTGTAGATTTAATGTAAACATAGAAAAAACTACTATAACATAGGATTTTCAAATATTAAAAGGCTTGACCACAAAAAGTGAAGAATGGTCTATTGAAAGCGCGGACTGAGTACACACTCAGTGAAAGATAGTGATCGATTGAGCCCGCGGGTTGAGTAGATCCTAAGAAAAGATAATGGTCGATTGAGCCCGCGGGCTGGGTAGACTTTAAGAAAAGATAATGGTCGATTGAGCCCGCGGGCTGAATAGACACTAAGAAGAGTTGACTGGTTAGTGGGTTGAGTCGTCCGTAAAAAAAAGCAAAAGTGGTGAACTGAGCCCGCGGGTTAAGTGGTTGTGGGCTCAGTTGACCCCGGAATCGCCTAAACTACCCAACCGATTTTGATAAAACTTTGTAAGGAAATTGGATAGGTAAGTAAATAAATATATAAAATACTAGCTTTCCGCCAGGGACTTCGTTCCCGTGGGAATTCAGGAAGATTAGGCTACATACCAGCTATGGTGAAAGATTTTTTTAAACCGGTAGTAGTTTCGGAGCCTATTCAATGCAAACAAACAAACAATTAAAATCTTTCCTCTTTATAATACTAGTACAGATACTAGCTTTCCACCCGGGACTTCGTTCTCGTGGGAATTCTGGAAAACTAAGTACCCTATGTTCGTCACGGATGATGGTGAAAGAATTTTTCAAATCGGTCCAGTAGTTTCGGAGCCTATTCAATGCAAACAAACAAACAATCAGATCTTTCCTCTTTATAATATTAGTATAGATATAGATAGACCATTGTGCTCGTTTCTTTTTGTTTTAGGTTAGTGAATCAACAGCTCTTCGATAATTAATTTAACAATCGTTTAAATAAAAAAACTAAAAAAAACTTGCACACTCATAGCGCCTGGAATATCACCAAAAGGTAAACAAAGACTGTTGTTAAATCTATTTTAAATATTTTATTTATTTGTATATTTTCGTATTTTAATGTATGAATTGTAATCTCATATGAAGAGCTTTAAAAATTTTTTTAGTAACAAATAAGATTTAATACAAAAAGACAAGAAAATAAGGCTATTTTCTATTCTATTCAGCCAATCTGAAAGTTGGCTGAATAGAATAGAAAAAGGAACAATTATCATTAATGAAACGAATTGACTACTTTTGACGTCATGTGAAAAATGTTGCCAAATTCTCCACTGTTTACCTATATTCAGCCACGTCTGGTATTTGTAAGTGGATAGTTGTGGTAGTCAGGTGAGGAGTTACATACCCATACTACCCGTTTGCGCTAAGTTTGCCGTTGGCGATATGAAAAAAAAAAATAGTTCTCTATACTATAAAGTCAGTTTACGGACGATAGTTTTACGTTATTATAACGCTTGGGTCGATCGTGCCTCTCTATCGCTTGTTCCGTACCCTCGCTTGCACGCTTAAGCTCAGGTAGAACGTGACACTTTTTCGTGCGAGCAGCCGGTATTCATCGATTTATAAGACGTTATTACGCCAAAAAGATATTAACATATTTTTATTTATTATTAATAATAAAAATTATTATTAATAAAATAAACTAACTATTTAAAATATGTTTTATTTATTATTATTTATAAAAATTGTGTATTTGGGTATAATTAGAGACATTAATTGCGTTTAATTAGGTTTGGGGAGGGGACGCGCATTCCACGGACCGGCAAACTTAGCTTAGCGCAAACGGTTTGTATAGTTTTTTCCAGGTTGTATAAGAAACTACAATGATTTAGTTAGACAAATTTTTCGGTGTCAGATTTGAAAAACCTACAGTTTTCATATTAATAGGTAAGTGATTAGCAGATTCAACTTGACAAGTTTCCTGTTCACGTGCTTAAATCAGAAACTCAATAAAATTATTTTGTCATAATAATTTAACCGTCGCGTCGCCGCGTCGCGTCGTGTGTCGTTAAAAATTGGTTTATGGACCTTTCTTTGGTCTCTTTCTGTTTTGATTGAATTGAAATTGAATTTTTATGCATTTATGACTTATTTTAGATGTTTTGTATTTTGTAGATCTAGAAACACTGGCAATCTGTCAGTGTCAATCAAACTGTCAAAGTCAATATTTTGAATGTACGCACCGGTGGCGGTGTTTTGCATTTTTGCGCTTTAATTCGTGATTATTTAGGGAAAATGTCCGCTTTTCATGGGTTTCCCGACTTACCAGGAATAGACGAAATCCCTTTCTGCAAACTCAACGAAGTTTATTGTTGTGGCAACGCGCAATATGGCAATATTAGCACGTTTACAAATGCGGTAAGGTAACCTGTTTTGTTCTTTCTTTATTTGCTTATAACCTAGATTGTTTGACATTGTTTTTTCTTCTATTCCAGACAAAAAACCACCCTAAAATTAACGTTACAAGGGACTTACACCATCACAGAGTATCTGACGAGAATATAAATGTGTACCTGGATGTGGAAGATAACTTACTGAAAAAGATCACAAGTATTTGGTATAAACAAGGTTTCATCGAAGCTTTGACTATAGCGGCAGACCCTACAGTAAATAGGGACAACCATTTAGTCGCTGTTGCTGCTGGTTACATGTTAAAAGTTGCAAATTTGTTGACTGCATTCAAATATTTTATGCAACCTCATTTAAAAGACATTGGGCCTAAAATTGTAGCTAATTACTCGAGGACAAGGAATTGGAGTTCAGCGCCGATAAAATGCTTGGCTTGGCATCCTCACACAACGAAGATAGCAATAGCTAATACGGATGACAATGTTCGAGTTTACTGCAATGAAGTTTCGTTTGTGTCTACGTTGAAATGCAAGGCACAAGGGCATGTATCGTCTCTATGTTGGAGACCGTATTCAGCTTCAGAAATAGCTGTGGGCTGTGAACAGGGTGTAATTGTTTGGTCTGTAGACCCTAATTCAATGTTTACGAAGCCTTCTTCTAGTAATGCTGTAGTTTTGAAAAGGTGAGTTTTTACTACTGTTGTTGTTTTGTTTCAACCTATTTGTCAGTAATATTGTATAACTTTTGTGTCACTACCCATTTCATAACCTTGGAGCATCTTTTTTCTATTGACTTTTTAATAGAAATGTTTTTTTTTTCATGAATGATGTAACAAACATGTCATTGAAATTCTTTTTTTTTTGGTCGTTATAAGCTTGTACTGCACAGTGTACAACCTATGAAAAACATGTTTGTGCATGTTATACGCAGTGTATAATTTATTATTAGTAAAACTATGCATCAATATCCACATATAATATACTATGTTTTTAAGCACAAGAACCAGCTCACTGCGAAGCTTATGAGTGACAGAAACACATTCAAAAGATTTAAAAGAAAAGCACCACAGGATCTCCTATGAAACTGGAGATATTAATGGAGGTGTTACTGGACACTTACCTTGCAAGCCTACTATCACATTCATAACATCTAGCTAAATGTCCCCGGACAGATTGCAAGAAAAATGGAGATAAAAAAAAATATTTACAATTTTGTGACAATACTAACTCTTGAACAAAACTTATCACAATGCTATAATTTATGCTGGACAAATCTCAAAATTTTAAAGTTAAATTTAAAGCTTTCTTGGAGGAGAGGTGTTTTTATAGTTTCAGTTAATATTTCGGTCGACATTTTATTTTACATAATATATTTTTTTCTTATTTTCTTTCTACTTGCGATCGGTCTTTTGACCATAAGCAGGTTTCATCTGGGAGTTTAAGCACGTGGAGTCTGTAGTCCATTGACTACTGCTCCATGATTCAATCTAGACCCCTTTTGTCCAACTCCAGGATCTTGTATCGTTTCAGTCTGGTGATGTTTTTCTTTTGTGTGAGCTGTACTGCTAGTAGATTCAAATGGCGCATCAGACCAGTATGGTACTTAGCCAGGCGATTCCTTACCACTTCGATCACAGTAGTTTTACAATAATTAGTGACATTATTTTTTAATTGACATTTGTTTTCGTAACCATTTTATTTATTGTTGTCCCAAATTGCTACTGTTTTATTAAATTATTTTTTTATGCATGTATTGGACACTAACTGCCGTACTCAGAGACGTCAATTAAAGTTAAGAAGTAATAAAATGTCACGCTATCCTTGTTTATATCAACAAGAGTGAAAGAGACAACATCAGAGTTTAACAGTACTTAACTTTAATTGACATCTCTGAGTACGGCAGAAAGTATTTTGTTTTGACTAAAGAACTTAAACTTATTGAAATCAGTTCAAACTTGGCAAAAAATGACACATAGTGTTTACAAAAAGGAAACATTTATGAATTAATACTTACCTATTGATACCTACCAAGAATAGCGATAAGTACATCTTGTTTTTCACTGACTTCAAAAAAAAGAAGAAGGTTTTGAATTTGTATACAGGGTTTAGGTATCTCTCTTTCAACCTCTCGGGTGGTTTATCAGTCCATGAAACTGAACAACTTCCCCAAGGAACATAGGTAATAATACGAAAAAAAAATTTGATCTCCCATACAAAATGCGCTATATGGTGATGAAGTTTGTATGGGAACTCAACATTTTTTTTTTCGTATTTTGACCTATATATTTTCCAAGGAATGGAAAAGTTGTTCAGTTTCATGAACTGATTAACCACCCGTGAGGTTGAAAGAGAGATACCTAAAGCCCTGTGTATTTTTTCAACATTTTTTTTTGAACGAGTGTTCAGAGTATTTATCGAAATTGATGTGCTGCGATTTTTATAACTATTTAGATGATGTTTTGGTTTGTAGTTATCTGCTGATAGGCAGATTGGGATTGAAATCTGTAGACTCTTAGTTTTCTTTAAGCCTTCGCTTCGCGCGCCAAATGTACACCTGGTGTACGAGATTACTATCGCAAGTGGCGTAAACAGTCGCGCGTTATTTTTTATTTTTCATTTCCAGTGCAGGCCACAGCCCCGTGACAGACGTGAGCTGGTCTCCCAATGGTGACCTCCTGATCAGTTGTTGCGGTGCAGACACGTCCATGCTTGTTTGGGACGTTGCCATGGAAACCGCGGTGCCCTTGAAAAGGGTTGCTGGTGGTGGAATCGTCTTCGCTCGGTGGTCTTTTGATGCTTCGAAGGTTTTTGCTGCAACCTCATCGATTATTTTTAGGTTTGTGTCCTCAAATTTGTTGTTAGACTTGATGATCAGTTCAATTTAATTCAAAAATATTTTCATTTCAATGAACATTAAACGTTTTTTTTTTAATTATAAGAAGGGTTAACTCTTGACCTCAATCTTGACCATAGAGGTCAAAGATGAGGTCGACGATGGAACGAGTTAACCCAGAAAATGCCTATAAAGGCACTGGTACTCCCACGCACCGACGAAACACAGCAAGCTGTTTGGCGTCGGACTTCGGTAGGAGGGTGGTCGTGAACCAGACGGCCCTTTACAGAGCCTACCACACCGCATGAGACCATGTTGCTTAAAATAAGACAGAAACATTTGTCATATATAATATAATATACTAGCTTCCTGCTCGCGTCTCCGCCCGCGTCGACTACAGGTTATATCGTGCCCAGCTGTGGTAGCCTATGTCTTTCCCTAAGGTCTAATTTATCTCTGTAACAAACATCAAAATCGGTTCAGTCGTTTAGGCGTGAAACCGTAAAAGACAGACAGAGTTCCTGTCGCATTTATAATATTAATAGGGATTATTAGCATCCACAGACTTGATGTCTGTCGCCTTGCCTAGATTAAGTTTTCTTGTTAATACTTGCTTTTTCTTTTAGCTGTAATACTATACTTTTCATAGTAGTTTATTAAACTACGGACTTTAGGTAAATTTCTTTCAACCTCTCAGGTGGTTAATCAGTCCATGAAACTGAACAACTTCCCCAAGGAACATAGGTACATGTTCATTTTCTGGCATTTTATAGGCATTTTCTGGGTTAACTCGCTCCATCGTCGACCTCATCTTTGACCTTTATGGTCAAGATTGAGGTCAAGAGTTAACCCATCTTATAATAAAAAAAAGGTCAAAAAACTAAAAAAAAATTTGATCTCCCATACAAACTTCATCAGCATATAGCGCATTTTGTATGGGAGATCAACACCTATGTTCCTTGGGGAAGTTGTTCTGTTTCATGGACTGATTAACCACCGGAGAGGTTGAAAGGAGAGATACCTAAAGTTCTGTATATTTTATATTTAAGCTATGTTTGTAGCCCGCCGTGTCAGAAGTACCATCGATTTGTACCATTGATGGTACTACTGACCTAGACTTATGTCGCTAGTACCATTAATGGTACTACTGACCTAGATTACCACTGATGGTACTAGCGACTTGACACCGCGAATCGCTTATTTGTAGCACGGGTTGCGGTGCGCGCACCTCACGTCATTTATTCTGCGTAGGACGCTTGCCGCGACGTGACGAGTATTGTGATTATATTTAATCCCAACATTGTATGGTTTATAAAATGGGCACTAAATAGTATTTAAAAAAAACTAATAATTTAACCCACACAACGCACCGTCCGGCCATATTTCATAGATCACAATCTATGCGAAATCTATGCAGAGGGGATTACTATATCTATCTACTCCTCTCTTTTCATGAAACTACGGACGCGCATTTTAACAACAGTTAATTACTTACATAGATATATTGCAGTGAAAAATTTCAATTAGGTAACAAACATCAAAATCGGGGCATGTAAAAGTACTTAACTTTTTTTTCACCGTCTTAAAAAAAGGAGGTTCTCAGTTTGACCAGTATGTATGTATGTTTTATTTAGCTACTAGCGACCCGCCCGGCTTCGCACGGGTGCAATTATTAATATTTACTTAATATACTAAAGAATGTCTTTATATACAACGTTCACAGCTTTTTGTCATGCGCCGCCGGCATATATTATGCATATAAACCTTCCCCTTGAATCACTTTATCTATTAAAAAAACGGCATCAAAATCCGTTGTGTAGTTTTAAAGATCTAAGCATATATAGGGACATACAGACAGACATACAGACAACGGGAAGCAATAAATAAAAAAAGAAATGCTTCATTGTTACATGTTTATAAGAAAATAGTAAGCAGAACAGGTTTAACTAAATATACTACAAAATGTCTTTATATAATACGTTCACCGTTTTTTTTGTCATTAGATAAAACAAACATTTTTTTGTTAGATGTTACTCTTGAAAGAGCGACATATAATTGGCCATGTGAAAAACAATCAACGCTCAAATCTAAGCCTGCAACGTTGAAAGTTTGACCCTGCGATTTTTAATGGTCATCACAAAAGATATCTTTATCGGAAATTGTAGGCGTTTAAATTGGAACGGTAAATCCGATGATATCAGAGGAATTTGGGGAATCAATACATCTATTTATTCATCCATTTATTTATTTTTATTTTATCTTCTCCTGTACCACATCCGGTGAGTATTGTGCACTCTATTATAAAAGTTTTTCGAGATTTTACCAGCAAACGCGTGCCATTGCAAAGTTTAGGTGGATTCAGGTTTCTTAACAAAATAACAGGACAACCTACTATCAACATCATTTTATGAGGAGGGAGTCCAGACGGGTTCAAAGAATTAAGAAATGTAGGAAAATGAACTGCTTCTTCCAAATCGAGAACAGTATCGAGTGTATTTGCGTCGACGCGTCAATCTTTGAAAGAATCAAGTTGTTTACCTTATCTACTTGTTCGTTAGTTGGTTACAGAATCGCTCTTTCTTTAAACCAAGATATAGTCTTACAACTTATGTTATCAATGTCGGGATAGACATGGTTGACCAACTCTTGGATGTTGTCTATCAAAACACAAAGGTTTTCTAGATTAATCCTTCCATCACTTTGTGTTAACTCTCCATTGCCAACCTGTTAACATTCATTTAAATTAAATGCTGTTAAGACCCATATTGACCAATATTAAATGCACAATGTATTTATAGTTATTAATGATATACTTAAGACACATATATTGTTCAACGTTTTACAATGCAGTAGCCGAGGAAATGATATTAAAAAAATGTTGTCAAAAACTTACATCGTATATGTACACACGGCAGCACATCAGGCTATACATGTTAACCTTGACGTCGCCATTAACTTGCTCGTAACAGCGCCGGCGTTCGTAGTGCAAATGGGTAACCTGACGTGCTGCTGTCTGTACATCTACTTAAAGATCTTAAAATATAGTATTTTCAATCAAAATTAGCGGAAAACGTGTTAACGATTGAACAATGTGCACATTGATTGATATTAAATGCACAAAGTATTATGGCACGTATATTGTTCAACGTTTTACAATGCAGTAGCCGAGGAAATGAAACTAAAAAAATGTTGTCAAAAACATACATCGTTATATCGTTATAAAGTGCATACTTACATCAAAAGTTCTCAAACTGAATACGATTTAACAATGTGCACTAAAATTTTATGATATAACACAAAACATTAAGGATAATTCCTTAATCAATTTTTGTGTATTCATGATAATACATTGAATAACACAAAAAATATTTTATATAACAAATAATATCAAATATCCGCCAAAATAAAATGGCGAATAAAATCTTTTTCCACAATTATGAGGCAAAGGCTGAAAGGCTAAGCAATTAAAATGCCAGTTACGCCTACAGAAATGTTTAAATAGTTCAAAATCGCTAAAAATCAGATTTATTTTATGAAAAAACTATAATAAAATAATTAATTTGCTTTTATACTTATTTTATTTCACTGAAAATCAAGATTTTCGTCAGAAATAATTATTTTGTTAGGCATAAAAACTCTTTGCTATCATTCTATACTCACTGCCAGTATGAAGCTTTGTGAAAAAGGTAATACGTAATACTCTCACTTGTCAAAAGTGTCACTGATTATCAAATCAGCTACTCTTTATTGGGTCATACATTTTTGTCAGTATTTTATTCACTTTTTACATACTTTTTATGCATCATTTGATTAAAAAAATTACTTCACTGGATCACAGAATAGCCACCGAAGTAGAATTTTGGTATTTGATAAATGGGTTATTTGGTCATTAGTTTAATTTTTTTTTCGTAAGCGCAAAAAAAAGTGTTTTAAAAGACATCAAAAAAGTGTTTTTTTACGACATCACATTAGAAACCTCTAAAATTATCAGTGTTTCTCCACTATATTATGCATGCATTATACATATAAACCTTCCTCTTGAATCAATCTATCTACAGAAGAAAACCGCATCAAAATCCGTTGCGTAGTTTTAAAGATCTAAGCATACATAGGGACAGACAGACAGACACACAGACAGCGGGAAGCGACTTTGTTTTATACTATGTAGTGATGATACTACTTCAAAATATAATAGATACTTAAGTTAAAAAATAAATAATGTCGATAAAAATACAAAATAGTAGTAAAGTAGTTAAATTTAACTTCAAATATTTAGTTTTTTTTTGTTATGCCATTTACGCCAATAATTTAGTTGGAAGAAAATATTATTTTTTGTTTTATGTGGAAGGAAACTCACGTGCTAAATCTAGTGTTGTTTTTAATGGTACTAGCGACATAAGTCTAGGTCAGTAGTACCATCAATGGTACAAATCGATGGTGACACGGCGGGGTTTGTAGGGTTTCAGTTTACAAACATAAACACACTATCTCTCACACACTCTCTCCGACAAACACATACACACACTAACAAATTAGTGTGATTTACTGACTTTGACACCCGTAACTTTATTCGCATGTGAAAGTTCTCTATGCCTCTCCAACGATAAGGGCTTTTCCCAAACAATCTTTTTCATATTTTTTTTTAATTTTTAATCTTTTGTGCTGCAACAAAACTCACTGTCAAAATAAACTTTGTACATACCACAGCTTTTAATTTATTTCTATGTCTCTGCACAGCTATAAATAAATATTGTTGTACAGAGTATGGGACACAAAGAGATGGAACCCAGAGCGTTGGTGCGCCCGCGGCTGTCGCGTGGTGGCCGCGTGTTGGGGCCCGGGTGACGTCGTCCTGTTCGCCGCTAAAGGGGAGCCTACCGTGTACTCACTCACTGATACCGGACTCATGAGCGGTGAGCCTCTTTTTTTGACTGACCAAAAAAAAGTTAAAAAAGTTTTTTTTTATTCTATTATTTTTAACCGAAGGAAGTTCTCAATTAGACGATTGCATCCATTTTATAAAAAAGCGGTGATAGAAAAAAGCGGTGCTAGCCCAGTTGGTAATAAGCCGGACTTGTAATCCGAAGGTCGCAGGTTCAAACCCTGGTGCAGGTCTGTACCACTAAATTCGTCTTTTCGGATTTATGTACGGATTTCTAATTGCTTAACGGTGAAGGAAAACATCCTAGAAAATTCATTTTCGAAAGACGAGCGGTCCACCAACTCGCATTGGGCCAGCGTGGTGGACTATGGCCTAAATCCCCTTCATGTTTCGAAGGGAGGCCCGTGCCCCTCGGTGGGGACATATATGGTCTGGTAAAAAAAAACATTTCATGAGAGGTGATCCTTTTTTTTAAAACTGTTACTTTGTTTTTTTTTTAAGTTTTAATTTGTTGTCTTTATTTCTTTAGTGTTAGTAGAAATAAGTTTTTTTTATTCTATTCTTTTTAACCGATTTCTGTAAAAGGAGGAGGTTGTCAATTAGACGATTGCATCCATTTTAATTTATATTTACCAGTGGTTCATTTTTTTGGTTTTTGAATCTTGAAACTTGATTCTCCCCATCGTCTTACTATCGTGTGTGGCGAACTTGGCTAACCCTGGTGTAAGAGTTTTCAAACCGCATAAGCCTCTGACTTGGTTTTAACGACTGTAGTCAACCGACAACAGCCGGGCCCGATAGCTTAACGTGCCCTCCGATTTTTTTACGAAACGCTCGTAATAAATTGCCACATTGGTCACCCATCAGGTTTTCTGCCTCTGTGTACGTTGCTTAACCACACTGATCGGTTCAGATCAGCGAGCACCACTGGGCTACGAGCGCTTGAAACTGATCAACTCTCCCTAAGAAGTTCTCCAAAAAAAAGTTCTACTTCCAGCAAATCTGCTGATCGATCGCACAAGTTGTATGAAAAAAGGATTTTTTTTTCATATGCGGGTTATTATTATTTAAGGCGACTACAGCACCCGATAAAGGCACCACACTTAGGAATAGTGCCATCTCCGTCTCTCAACAGGCCTGTGCCGGCAGTGCGAACAGTGTCGATACACGAAGTTTACGGACTATGAAAGCGTGTGTGCGTAAAAACATGTTCGAAAGTTATGCGTTAACTACTTATCGAGAGTGTTCAATCACGAACATTTTGATAGCAAATACAAGTTCCTGTGTGCATTTTACTATCGTTTTTACAGCTTAAAAGATACACAATATTGGTATTTAGAGGTGACTTTGTGAGCTTTTTCTATGGAACCAAAAGTGCTGAATCATGTTTTCAGCAAACTACTTATCTAGTTTATGTCCTGAATATTACCGTAGTATTTTTTTTCTTCGATTTAATGCAGTGCGTCATGCTTATCTACGCATAATAAAATCGTAACTTAGGTGCTGAAGTCGCCTTAAGGAGTTCGAAGGGTTGGGGTCAAGCGTAATTACGCAGGCCCCCGTGTCACTGCGACCTTGACAGATCTATTGTAACAGTACCCATTTGTAATTATCACAGTACATCCTGGAAGTCCTAAGCCAACCGCGAATCTGGCTATATCCTTAGCGGGCACATCTTTAACGGCTTGGTAAGACAAGTTGTGGCCTCCAAGGTACCGATTCCTGCTGCAGTGCAGTGCGCTGCAGCACAGTATTACAATAATTCCCCTACAGTAGTGAAACGAATGTACTTGCGCAGAGCAACGAAGGGGACCTCGCGGGGAAGCGGGCGGCGCGGGCCGGCGCCGGCAAACTAAAGGAGTTTGCAGGAATCTGCGAGCAGGGGTGACGCCACAACGCTTTTATGCGTTTTCTATTAATTTAACAAGTGTTTATCCGTGATAAACTACGCCTCAAGTTATTCTGACCAACCGACAATAAATAATGTCTATTTACGTGAACGTGCATATGATACCCGGCGTGATTCTTTTAGTGGATTACAGTTACCCCCAGATGACTTTGTTCAGTATTGTAATGATTTAGAAGTCACATTTAAGCAAAAATTCCGTTCGTATGTTGGAAACAGTATTTCAGAGAAAATATTTAATGTTCTAAGTACCGTAGAATTTAAATCGCGGCCATGCTCATGTTTTTCTCATTATAATAAGATTAATAAGATTGTTTATTCGGATGCGTATTCATTATTTATTTAATTATTTTTTAAAAAATAGATAACTAAAATCATCTAAAGATAAAGTTTCACGTAAATATCTGGCAGTACAACATGTAAATGTAACATGTTGATTAAATGATCAATATTTTATTTTATTTCCCGTTTCGTGGCAACCCTGGCTTGGTACTTACACCGGCGGCGGCATCGCGCGACATCAAAGGCGTTTCACTACTGTAGGGAAATTATAGTAATACTGTAGGACTGTGGCTGCAGTCACAGGTTACACGAAGAGACGTTTCGTCAGCTTCAGCTATGTGGGTCAATTCACATCCTTAATTTTCGCTAAAATCACCAAGTGTAAGAAAACCTACCTTTCCAGGGTCCCAAACAACAAAAGCCCAGCCGGTGTTAGATGTAACCAAGGTAGAGCTTCCATCTGGGGACACGGTTGGGGGCCCCATCCTAGACATGTGTTGGGATCCTACCGGCCGGCACTTAGCTCTCCTGTTTGAAGAGTCCCATCTGATAGCTGTGTTCTGCACTACACAGCTTATGATGCAGTTGAAGATTACTCCATGGTAAGTCAAAGTCAAAAATCTTCTTTTTTTTTTAAACGCTACACACTCAAAGTGAGTCCTTTGGAACACACATAAAGACAAACATAAACAACCATCACCCGAGAACAAACATCTGCTTTTTACACAAAAGTTTGCCCCGACTGGGGATCGAACTCAGGACCCGCCGATCAAGAGGCAGCGTCACTACCACTCAACCAAACCGGCCGTCTTTCATAGAACATTCAGAATATTACATACATAGGCTTACGCCTATAATCTCTAACGGGGTAGGCAGAGCATCAGTAGTTTTAGTAAACTACTTGATGCCAAGTTTGACACAAATCAGAATTTTACTTAAAATAAAGTGTATTAGGGTTCTCGTTCCCGTGGGAATTCGGGAAAATTATGTAGTCTATGTGTTAATCCAGGGTTTCAGCTATCTCCATGCCAAATTTTATGAAAATTGGGCGCCGTTTGAGCGTGAAGAAGTTACAAATATACACACTCTCTCTCACACACACACTCCCACACACACTCTCTCCGACAAACACAAACACTCAAACAAATTAGTGTGATTTACTGAATTTGACACGTGTAATATTATTCGCCTGTAAACGTTATCTATGCCTCTCCAACGATGAGGGCTTTTCTCAAATAATCGTTTTCATTCATAGGTGCTGCAACAAAACTTAACTGTTGTTGTCAAAATAATAGTACATTATACTACAAGTGTGCTAAGTTGGATATTACATTAGAGGCGAGTAGTTTAGGGCGAGGGCTCAACGGAGCCGAGAATGTAATATCCAATGCGCACGCGTGTCATACGACGTTTTTCGACACATTTGCGAGGAAAGAAAGAAATAAAAACTTTCCTTTGATATTGACGGCAACAAGCTATCACTTGCATGTTGCGCCTCGGAAAGTATTTCTGGCGGTGTACCCACCTAGGTTTCCTGTTCTGCACTTGAAGAAGACATTTTTTGTGTTGTATTTCTAACAATAATAACAATCTGATGAATACAAATGCCGTTAATTGTCGTTTGTGAAAACCAAGTGAAAACATCTGAAAAGAGGCGCGATTATTTTTTTCTTTTATCGCTCGCAAAATGAGATTCACATTGACAAGTATGCCATACAGCCAAATAATAAAAAAATACTTAACTATATATTTTCACGTTTTAGGATAGATAAATGATATTAGTAGCGGCACGTAAGTTTAGCGCTGAGTGAAATGTAGAGGGGATAGCTGCGCATAGGTACTGTCGCGCACGCAATACAATTATAACTTTAATAAAATAATTTTAAGAACATTTAAATGTACTCTTTGTCAAATAGTAAGTCTAGCACTAGTGAGTGAAATGTTGAGGATATTACGTAACTGAGCATGAGTACAGTCGCGCATGCAGACGTTAATAAATAGTAAATTTTAAAGTATTCCATAGCTTGTAACAGGATATTTTAAAAGACAAAAACGACTTCCATACAAAGTGATACATGACAGAGTGATTAAGTTTATGGGGAGTAGAAAAAATATATAATAGAATTCATTAATACGGGCCTAAATCTCTCGTATGTTAGCCTTAATCAGTCTCATCATAAAATATAGTTAGTAGAAGCGTAATAGCTTCACTTTGAGTAAATATTATTTAATCTTCGTACAAGGCATGACTGTTGCGCATCCTTCTGAAATCAGTACCTAGATTTTTGTGATTTTCCTAGCCAGCTTATACTGGAAGTATAATATATGGTTACTTCGAAATATTAAAATGTTGTAGGTTCCTATTCATTTGTATTAATAAGTATTTTTAATTGGAAGTAACGTTTTTTGTAAGCAACATCAACGATTTAACTCCTAACCTCAACATTTTTTTGGTAATTCATATCTCTATAATCCTAACTTTTTAAAAGTAGCAACGATTAACATTTTTGTTAGTTTTGCTTAGTTCTTCAAGTACCATTCAATTTCTCCCACGCACGGGACCTCCAAATCGAAGTCTGAAAATACATAGAACTTCGCCGGTCTTCTTTAATAAAAAACCAACAATAACAATCGAACTCAAACTTAACAATGAACGGCAATAACAATAAATTTTAGAACGCGACTGTACAGTCAGAAGTCCGCGGAGCGTCGTGTCAGGGCGGGGGACGGAATACGACTGGCTAGCCAATCGACGCTACGCACGCGCTCCCTGCGTCCCTCTAGCCCCCTGACAGACCTAATTTTTGACTTCTGCGCAATAACGGTCAGCGCTAAACTTACGTGCCGCTACTTGTAACTTTCTGTTAAATTTAAAAGATTTAGTGGAATTATATTTTTATTTGACAAATAGTTTAATATTTACACTTAATTTTAAATATAAAATAAGATCTGATCTCTTTGCTGAAATTTAGAAAAAAAAACCATTACGTATTTGTGCTTTATTTTTGTTACTCATGGGCTGGGTAATACATATCATTATGAACCTTAAAACAATGACATAAGACCCACTTTATGAGCAAATGTGTTGAAAAAATTGTACCACAACAGCTTTTAATTTATTTCTATGTCTCTGCACAGCTTCTATAAATTACATACACAAATTAGAAACAGTCTGTTTGCAGGTTTTAACTTTAGCCAATTTTCCTTTGTTCTAATTTCAGAATTTGAGATTTAAAATTGAGACATCTGCACTATAAAGAGGAAAGATTTGATTGTTTGTTTGAATTGAATAGGCTCCGAAACTACTGGACCGATTTCAAAAAATTCTTTTACCATTAGGATGCTACATTATCCCTGAGTAACATAGGCTACACAATTTTCCCGAATTCCCACGGGAACGAAGCCCCGAGTGGAATGTTAGTAAATAATAAAATCTTTAGTAACTACTTCTAACAGCGTTCTCTTTCTAACAGCTGCTTCATCTCAGGAATAGAAGAAGAGATACCTTCGACCATAGCATGGCAACAAAACTTCGAAGAAGGAGCTTGCCTCACCATCGCGTGGTCCAGCGGAAGAATACAGCACTTCCCAATCGTATACACAGAAGGATATTGATAAAGTAAAATATCAGTACAATAAGGCAGTAATTTATCGACCTTAAATTATTTAGCTAAATATTAAGGGGTGGTTTTCCCCATGAAACTAAACAAAGAATGATGCAATATCTTGGTACCCACCACCAATAGCTTAGTGTTGTACGTCATTGGATAGCTATTTTTGAGCTGAACAAAAGTTATTATGGCCACTAGTTTAAAATCTTAGTCCGTTCAGAAATAACCAGGGGGCCTACCACCTAAGCGAAGTTGACGCTGGGTGAACGAATGGAATGTTGTCGATTGCTTCTTTATTAGGAGACCTTGACTAATGATATGAACCAAACACAGCAATGTACATCATTCCATTCGTTCAATCAGCATCAACTTCGCTTAGGTGGTAGCCCCCCAGTACTATACATGCCATTTAGAGCAAATGTCAAATAAGGTTTTTTTTTATTTGATAAATAATTGAACACTTTTATACAGTCGAGCTCTTACCTACATCAATAAGAGTCAAGAGAATCAAGAATCCGTTATGAATCATAAACCCTGCCTGGCAGACCGTTCCAAAGGTTTTTTCAAGGTCAAATCGGTCTGCGAAGCACTTCCGGCTACTTCAGAACTGGCAGACTTATGGGTAATATCTTTGTTATGGAAGGCCTTACTGTTGCATCATCCTTTTCCCAGTAGGTCTATGATGATTGCCATGACATATTATCTCACGCGCTATCTCGTGGTCACGTGACTGTTTCGACCAATGAGATTACGAGAAAGCGTCACGTGACCACGAGATAGCGCGTGAGATAATATGTCGTGGGATCATCATAGCCCCCTAGAAAACCCATAGGAAGTTTTTACTTTTCCTACTAAGGCAATCAGCTGATTACTCAAGTTGTTGTTTGGAGAAAGTTGTACAGTTAGTCACAACCTTAATTTTAGCTAGCTAATTTAAGGACACCCAATACGTAAGCGGCCGTCCACATATTACGTCACGCAAAATTTCGACTTTTTGAACCCCTCCCCCCCTATGTCACGCTTTTTTGGTATACCTTTAACATAGACTGTCACGTTTGGTATGAAATTACGCTGTGACGTAATATGTGGATGACCTCTAACAGACAATACGTAACCCCGATTTTAGGACAAACAAGGTATAAACAAAGTAGTTTTTAGGCTGGCAACGTAGAACGAAGCTCTCCTGTGTGTTGTTAATTTGCAATAGCTCATCACACTAATAGTGAACCTTAACGACTATCACGAAAGTTGTACCTTTCCATTTTCACAGTCACATATTAGCTTTCTTGAATGTATCCAAAGTGACTCACAACCCTTGGGAAAACCTTAGTGTGAGGTTTTGAGTGTGTAGCGTTTAACTAGTAAGGCCAAAAATCGGGGTTAGCCAGCAAAAGCTATAGGTACTAATTCTGCCATGATTGTAAGTCAGTCATAGGGTAACAGTAACATGCAAGGTTTTACCATAATATAAAAACGGCAAAGTAGGTTATCTTCATACAAACTCACCGCGCGTGGCTTGTATGTGCGCGCCATCTCGGCGTGTTTCGCAGTGCGCCAGTACCGCAAGGTTCGAGTGTTCGTGCGGCGACGCATAGATACTATTGCACACACATACAAGCCGCGCGCGGTGCGTTTGTATGAAGATAACTTACTTCCCCTTTTTTTACTATGGCTTTACTTAATAAAATAACTGGTTAAACTATTGCCAAATTTGCTGTAAAACAGCAATAATTTGTACGGATAGCTGCACCTTGCGATTCACGTTCGATCACCGTCACGTCAATTTTGAAGTTTCACCGTCATCTGAGTGATGTGACTCGGGCCGCTGATCCCTAACTATTTAATAAGTAATATAAAACTACTTTCAACTGAGCTGACTTGCCACAATTTTAAATGAAGCTTTAAAATTTAAGAATTAACAATCAATTACCTAATAAGAAAGTGTTTATTTATAATACTGAAGTAATAAACTTATAAAAAGTAAAAATATTGATATTTAATTATTTTTTTCAGTATATTGACACCAATGTATTTTCTGTCATGTCAGCAATCTTTTCACTGAAATATCCGTCTTTCATTTTTATGCGCCTTAGACTTTTGTTTGTTTCATCAAGAGTATTGGTACTATTTTTGATATCGTCGTTTGTAGGTTCGGTTGTATTTGCGCTGTTACGATTTTTCTCTTCAGTTTTTAATTCTTGAATAATCGGAACAGTTCTTGTGACATTTACCTTAGGGGAACGAGTCAGAAGCATTTTAACGTTCTCGTACGAAGGCTTCTTGTCATCCGATATATTAAATGCGCCATTCGCAAGATCCAATTCAACTTTTACATAAACACTGTTTGTATCGCCCACCACATAAGCGCCTTTACGTGCATCATAATGCATACCGTTGCAGTTCTCAAAAATAGGGCAAACCTGCCCACTTACTTCTTTCTCCAAAACTTCTAAATCAGTCCCCAAATTTACTTCAATATCCTTCCTTATATTCAGCAATAGTTTATCATTGACTGATGATAACGAAGGCGATATTGCATCAAAAACATTAGTTTTGCACATTTCTATATTTCTAACTATAAACTTGTAAATATTTCTCATGTTAACGAAAGCATTTGCTGATTCGTCTAATTGAAAGGTTTTTATTTGATGTATAAAGTTATTTGCGAAATCCGCTTCAACTGCGGTAACCGATTCGTTTATTAACTTGACAACACGTTCCTTTTCATGGTATCCGTCGTCGCTCACATCCCTTATGAACATATCAGCATAATTACGTATAGCAGTTATAATAGTATTTTTCAATTCATTGTAAAACATGTTGAAGAAATACTTTAATTCCTCAGAACAAACTTTGAAATTAGTACAAGGTATGTTCTCGTCTTTCTTTATTTGCTCTAAAACGTCGGTTTTGGTTCGTGCAATATTACTTTTGTACAATCCAGCTTTCCCTTTTTCCAAATTATCATACATGTTCATAAAATGGCACACTACTTTGAAGTTTTTCCCCATTTCTTGCACGTCATTGGTCATTATGACGATGAGTTTCTCAAATTTGCGAATTAAAGTTGAAATTTCCTCGGTGTTGCTAGATTTCGACTTCAAATATTTCTTTTTAATTTGTTTCCAAAGCTGATTCCAAGAATTTATCATACTGTTTACTCCAGTTTCATGATGACCCGGTTTCAAGGATATACCACTATGTCTTTCTAATTTAAGATCAGTTTCTTTCCCATTACATTCATGGTTGAGCAGTTGTGCTATCATATCGTCTAGAGTTCTCGTAATAAGGGATTTAGTTTTGAGTGAAATATTTTCCTTTTCAAGTTTCTTGTTGATTTTCTGGCGGAGTTCTTTAAATTTGTCTATGTCTTCTTTGAAAGCGTTTCTTTTATCAGTTCTGAAATGTGGAATTTCTACGATTGTTGTTTCATCATTGCCGTCGAGGGTAAGCTTGTCATCTTTAGTGATGTTATCTTGAAGAACAGCAGATAGGTCAGTGACCTTATCATCAATTACTTCTCCTACGTTTTCTTTCTCATCGTCTTGCCTGGCCTTATACACTATGATATCATCTTTCTTTGCATAAGAATGTAAAAATGGTGAAAGGACTTGTTGGAACAGGTTTGATAGCAAATTGTTATTCGAAATTTCTAACTCAAAAGAAGCGGTTGTGGGTGCTTTCAATATTAAGAATATTAGCATACAAACTGAAAAAAAATCAATGATTGTTTTAGCTCAAGGATCACCATAGAAAATAAAATACTCACTTTAAGACATGATACTACTATTTTAAAAAAATATCACTGCCTAATTTTTCTACAAATATAGCTAACAGCCGTACTCAGAGACGTCAATTAAAGAGAAGTAATTAAATGTCATGCTATCCTTGTTTATATCAACAAGAGTGAAACAGACAACATCAGAGTTTAACAGTACTTAACTTTAATTGACGTCTCTGAGTACGGCAGTAAGAACCATTTTAATTACATTGGCTTTCAAACAAAAATATCGGTCTATTCGTTTAGAAGTTACGATACCACAGCAGACACACACGTCAAAAGACTACCCCTCTTTTTGGTCGGGGGTTAAAAAAGGCCGTCCTGATCAAGACGGTACTTAGCTTCATTTTATCAAAATTGGTTCAGCTGTTTCGCTTGGCCAGAGCACATAGACGATGAACCTAACTACTCAACCTAATCGTTTGGCACGCGCTTATCCTAACACCCTGTATATCGCGAGAGTTTCCGTGCTCTAGAGGGCACCTAAAAACAACGTGGGTCCCGGCTGTTATCGATTGACTACAGTCGTTAAACCAAATCAGTCGTCATTTGGCGGTTTGAAAACTCTGACACCAGAGTTAGTTAAGTTTGCCACATGCCTATTTGATTAAACATAAAGGTCGTCCGTTAATCACGTGATCTTTTTAGCAACTTTTTAACATAATTTTTAGTACAAAGTATTATTAAGTTTCAGAGTATTATCTTCGAAATAAAGGTACGTATAATATAATTTAATTCTCGACTATTAAGCACCGTTATAGCTGGCCCAGGTTTGAATCCTGGTGCGAGCCCTGTACCACTGAATTCGGCTTTTCGGATTTATGTATGGATTATTTATTTCGTTTTAGAAAGGCGCGCGGTTTACCAATCCATAGGGTGGTGGACTATAGCCTAAAATCTCCTTCATGTTTCGAAGGGAGGCCCGTGCCCCTCGGTGGGGACGTATATGGGCTAATAAGAAAAATGCCGTGATAAAAATGTCCAGACATCCATTAGTAACCGCGCATTCGCCGAAAAAAATAAAAACACGCTACACCCCCTGTTCCCGTGTAATGTTTTGTGATTTTTTACGAACCCCCTCCACCCCCTTTCCTTCACGTGATGAATGGGCGATCCCTAACGAAGGAAGAAAATAAACATTTTACACACCTGCCTGCAGCTCTAAATTTAACATTTTGTTTCTAGTTTTCAGTCCATTTTATGCCAAAACATGTCACTTGCGTGCTTAGGTAATTTTAAACTAAATTTTATTATAGTGCGAAAACATTTTTATTGCCTCTTTATATTGTTTTACTTATACATTTCAAAGTTGTTGAAATAAATAGTGTTTTACAGTCAAAGTCCAGTTTATTTGCGCTGTATTTTAGAAGTAGCGTCTCAGTTTGGAGCGCGCGCTCTTTAGGTTTTTGAGGACTTACTTGCTTTCTCGTTGCCCGACTACGCCTCAGGTTTGTGCGATAGGGAACCCGAAACACTGAGATTTAATATCTAAAATTGTGCGTTTTGTCTCCATCGATTTGGCTTTATAAACTTCGCCCGCGTGGGCTACAGGTTATATCGTGCCCATTTGTAAGATCAAATGTAGCCTATATCCTTTGCCAAGGTCTAATCTATCTCTGTACCAAATTTCATCAAAATCGGTTCAGTAGTTTAGGCGTGAAAGCTAATCATAAAGTGCTATAGGTAGAGATGGGTAAACACCCGGGTTAAAACCTATAGCATAAAGTGCTATAGGTAGAGATGGGTAAACACCCGGGTTAAAACCCAATTATCACCCATTTCAATCCACCCAAACCACCCGTTTACCGGGTGAAAACGAAAATGATATGACACATGCAAAGGCCCTAATTTTTTTTAATCCTAATATTAAGTTCAAACAAAATCAGTAAAATCACTTCAAAACCGACTGACAGAACAAAAATGGTTAAAATTCAAATTGTTATTAGTCTCCT